>CAUYRT010065925.1:0-26835 GCA_963574885.1 Lepilemur ruficaudatus
GCAAGCAGGGAAGTGGCTGAAGTCTGCGGGCAGCAGTGGTGTAGGCAGATGGGCTGTGCGGAGAAAAAAACTGGAGCGGGAAAAACTTTGAACTCTCCGGTGTGCTCCTCTATTTGGGGAGGGCCCTAGCTGAGCAGATGCTCCCCACTGCCACAGGAGTGAGTGCGGAGAGTGCCTTTACCCTGCCCTGGGAACTCGCTGAGGTTTTGGCAGACTCTGGATAGACCTAGCATCCCTGCTATCCTGCACTTGAACAGTGGGGTTCCAGCAAATTGGGATGCTGCTGCTGCTGCAAGCGAGCCTTGGGAGGCTATGCTACATGGGGACTCAGAGCGCAAACACTGGATGGGGGATGGGAAGTTTCCCCCTAGCCTGGAAGCATTGCAGGCTGCTCTGACAGTGACCACAGCCCCCCTACCGGTCCCAAACCTGTCAAGCAGGTCCGACCATATGATTTTTCACAAAATTCTGTTTGTGTTACATATCACATTTATTGACTTCCATATATTAAAGCGTCTCTTCATCTCTAGTGTAAAATCCACTTGATTGTGGTGTATTGTCTTTTTGATGTGCTGTTGGGTTTAGTTTGGTAGTCTTTTGTTCAGGATTTTTGCATCTATATTTATCAGGGATAGTGATTGGTAGTTTTCTTTTTTGTATATGCATGTGTTTGCCTAGTTTTGATATTAAGATGACGCTGGTTTTGTAGAATGAGATAGGATGAATTCCTTCCTGTTCTACTTGTAGCTCTTTGAGGAATCTCCATATTGCTCTCCACGAATGTTGTACTAGTTTGCAGTCCCACCAGCAGTGTATGAGTGTCCCTATCTCTCTGAATCCATGCCAATATTTATTGTTTTGGGACTTTTTGATAAAGGCCATTCTCATTGGGGATAAGAGATATCTCATTGTGGTTTTGATTTGTATTTCCCTGATGATTAGAAATGTTGAGCATTTTTTTCATGTTTGTTAGCCATTAGTCTATCTTCTTTTGAAAAGTTTCTATTCATGTCCTTTGCCCACTTTTTGATAGGGTGTTTTGTTTTTTTTGTCTTGCTGATTTTCTTGAGTCCTATATAAATTCCAGTTATCAGCCCTTTATGAATACTGTCGCCCACTCTGTAGGATGTCTGTTTGCTCTGGTGATAGTTTCCTTGGCTTTGCAGAAGCTTTTTAATTTGATGAGGTCTCAGTTATATATTTTTGTTGTTGCTGTGATTGCCTTTGGGGTGTTGTTTATAGTCACTTATTCTTGTTTTTGAATTTATTTATGTTCTGGGGAATTTTTTGAAGCTATGACTATAATGTATGCTAGGTAAGGTCATTTGGCTTTACCTCTGAGTACGTGCAGTAGGGAAGACTATGTGTGTTTTCATTGGCTATAAATAGCTTTAATGTGTTGAGTTTCTCAAATACCAGATATATTAGCAGCATACTGAGTGAGTGAGTAGGCTGATGACCTCCTGAACAGCCAGAGTGGCACTGGTAATGACAATAGCAGTCATCATGAGAAGGTTTTATCCTTCCCAAAGTACTATGCTCTTGTGTCACCAGTTGTTTTAATGGGAGATGTGGGTCACCCTCTAGGCCAATGGATGCCATTGGTGGGGGAAAAAAACTAAACTAAACTAAAGCCATTTTGACTGATTTATCTTTTAACTATCTATTTATCTTTTTTGAAGGTGCTAACACATATTGTGAAACTCGTTTTATCATTTCAACTTCTTCTGTCAAGACATCTTTTAAAATTTACTTTTCATTTCAGAATATTACAGGGTTCAAATGTATAGGTTACATATACTATCTCAGCCCTACCAAATCAGAGCTACAAGCATGTCCCTGCCCCAGACAGTGTGCACTGCACCTGTTAGGTGTCAATATACCCATCCCTTCATCCCCTCTACCACCTGCCTGACACCTGATGAATGTTACTACAATATGTGCACATGGTGTTGCCAATTTTGTGTTGAGTATGTATGGTGCTTGTTTTTCCATTTTTGTGATACTTCACTTAGTAGAATGGGTTCCAGCTGCATTGAAGATAACACAAGCAGTGCTAGCTCACTATTGTTTTTTGTGGCTGAGTAGAACTCCATGATATATATATGCCATATTTTATTACTCCACTCATGTATTGATGAATATTGTCACTCACTCTGTAGATTTGGAAGGAGAGAAATAAATGTTGCAGAGAGCTCATGCTGTGAGGGATATCCCTCCTTCCCTGTAGACTTCTGGACCAGAGAGCAAGCACAGCAGAGATCTGGTGGCTGTCAATCCCTGGTTTCTGCAGCCAACACCATCCTGATCACTCTGGTGCATGGTGCCAGCTCTGCTCAGGACTCAGCTTTCCAGCATTAGCCTTTGCATCACCCTTGCCAGGCCAGGTAGGGAGCAGACAGAACAGATATTCCCCCATGTTTTTCCCTGAGCCTGAGGGGCCAATCAACTTTTTCCCCATATGTGAAATCTGAGCAGAGGGGTAGACTCAGATGCCAAAGGCATCACCTAGGAAGGCTGGGGAGGGGAAGCCTCAGCAGGACCTAGGTGGTGGAACAGCCGCAGCTGACCAGCAGCTTCACCCCCGATCCATGGTCCCAGGGCCACTGAGAGAAATCATGTCTATGTGACTGGACACCAGAAGGCTCCACACTGGCAGAACAGCCCTTCATTAGTGAAGCTCTACCTCTAAAATATCCAGATCCAACTCCAAAGTTCTTGCTGTGTCCATGCTTGAGGCTCTGCCTCTGTATTTCAGGGCTCCCACCAGGCCTGTGAAACCATCCTTGAGATTCCACAGTTCAACCTGAGCCCCAGACACTGCTGCTGAGTCTTAACCACTGCCACTGGGATGGTAAAACTTCCTCAAGGTCCAAAACTTCACCTGGGAGCCCCCAGCCCTGAACAGACATTATTCCTGGACTTGGTTCATGCCAATGTCCACAGCCCAGTCATCTATGAATACTGCCTAAATAGATTCATCCAGCAGCCACTGTCACCTCCTGGGTGACAGCAGCTTCATCCCTGATTTCTGATCTTGGCCATAAAATCCTCCACAATAACAGTGGTAGTGGAGAGGGTTGCATCCAGCCCCCAACTTCAAGTACCAACAACAAGCTGGTGAAAAATCCTGCACCCAACAGAAGATCATTCAACACTGTCTCAAACTGAGGTAATAACCATGGTGTAGTCCAAAACAGAAAAACTGTTCTACAGGCTCTCAGTGCACTTGTCCCTCCCCTGATTTCAGTATTTGACAGTAGATCAGAAAAGGTTGATCTATGGTCCCCAATCCCCTAACAAAACAGGTGTGTTTCCAGAAAAATAGGACAAGTGCCCTGCATTTGTATTAACCCGGAGATAAGATGAGCCAAATGAGAAAAAAAAAATAGCAAAAGAACCGTAGCAAAATGGGAAAAGATATAGTTCGACAGCCCTAAGGGATTCTAATGGAGATATAGTAGTGGTCTTCAATCACAAGTAAATTACTGAAATTATAAAAATTGAATTCATAATATGGATGTCCAATAAAATGAAAGAAATTTATGAGAAATTTGGAAACCAACAAAAAGAAGCCATAAAAAATTCTGGGAAATTAATGAAAATGTTACTGAAGAGCTAGAACACATAAAAAAGAATATAATGTAATCTTTTAAAAACGAAAGTGTGCAGAACGCACCGCTGTAGCTGTGGTGGCTGGCTGGGACGAGATCCAGGGACCCCCTTAGAATTTGGAGATGCCTCAAAGAGCTAAAAATAGAATTACGATTTGATCCAGCAATAGCATTATTAGGCATCTACCGAAAACAGCATAAGACATTCTATGATAAAGACATCTGCACCTGAATGTTTATGGTGGCTCAATTCACTATTGCTAGGTTGTGGAAACAACCCAAGTGCCTGTCTATTCATGAGTGGATTATTAAAATTTGGTATATATTTACAATGGAATATTACTCAATTTTAAGAAACAACAGTGAGCTAGCACCCCTTATATTATTCTGGATTGAGCTTGAGCCCATTATTCGAAGTGAGGTGCCACAAGACTGGAAGAATGGGTTCCATATGTATTCACCATCAAATTGGTACCGACTGATTAACACTACGGTGCCTAAATGGTGGTGGTGTCCACCAGGGTTTCGGGGGCTGGGGAGTAGACTCACATCTAAGGGATGTGGTGAGCATTGTGGAGGGGAGGAGCATGCTTGAAATGTAGTTGGAGATGGGAATTAGAAGTCTCAATAGGGGGAAGGCAATGTTCTAAATCTGATTTGTTTGAATAGCTGTACAACTTGGTAAATTTACTAATAATATTTTAATCGTACACTTAAAATGGAGTAATTGCATGGTATGTAAGTTATACTTCAATAAAATTGTCTTTTAAAAAATTTAAAAATAATATCCAGTTTCTACTTAATTCTTTATAGTGATGGGGATTTAACTTACCCTGAATCACCATCAGTTGTCTTTTGGCAGGTAAATTTGTAGAAAATTTTATTTTATCTTATGTTATTTTATTTTTGAGCCTAAAAGTATATAATGTCAGATAAATCACAGTATCTGGAAAACTCTACTTTTCTAACAAATATTTTCATATTATTGAGATGATCTTAGATTCCATTCAGCTTTCAAACAGCTTCATCAGTATTTAGTCATTCTGAGTTTACAGTTCAACTAAAATCTCTCTACTGAAATTCAGGAAATCTATTCAAATAAAGTTGTCCTTCCATTTATTTCCTAACAAAAACATGTTATGTTTTTTTATTACTTTGACTTTTATTCAGTGTAAACTTTTTAAAGCCAAAGTAGTCATGAGATATTGGTACTTATTGTAGCTGAATATGTATAAGTTATTTTATGTTTAGGATTTTTTACAGTTTAATACTCTTTTACACAGCTGACAGCAGAGTCTTATTTTTAAAGCATTCAGTTCAATTTATGTATTATTTCAACCTAAAACATCACAACCATTCATTCTTGGAGAGACTGTGTAGATATATTAACCATGAATTGTAGTGCATACAAATAGAACTTGTTGCTAAGTAACAAATGCCTATTATCAGGGAGATGATATTACATCTTACTGAACACAGACAGAGCCAGGAAATGATCTCTGAGGCAAGGGATTGGTCACAAGTCTATCAAAAAACTCCTATTAGAGACAGTAGAAGAAAATTAATGGTCTAGATTTTCTAGGTTTCAGTCCCTGTCTTCCAGAAAACATGCGTTTCAATTTTATCTACTCTGAATCACCATTGTACTTTAAAAGATTAAATATTATGGGGTCTACAGAATAGTAATTTAGAAATAAAATATTCCTTTTTCAGGTGCAGCCTGTCAAGTTGCTAATATTTAGTTAAGCTTTTACAGTTCTCAGAAAAGCTTTCAGGGAAAATGAAGCCTGTAATTGTGTTAGTCACCTTAAACCATGCTTTCAATAATCTTCAGAGGCATTGCCAGCTTTTTTCTAGGTCAGATATGATAACTGGTGCTCAGATATTTATACTATCAAATATGCAGAAATACAGTAAGACATGGTGAAATCACTTTTTCATAAGAATTATTGTATTTGATTAAATTAAAATGTGCTTAAATTTTTTTAAAGTTATCCCTGCCCATGTGCAAGTACGAATCTTATATAAATAAGAAATAATACCCGAGTCTAGCTAGCAATGTGACCTCAGTATTAATTGCATTCCTCATATCTTTTCTACCTTTAATTTGCCCACTCAGTAGGTGTTTATTGTGTCCCACATATTTGCTTTTCCTGAGGCACAGTTTTGAACATGAAGTATCATAATCATCTCTCTCAAAAAGCCAACAATTATTACTCTTAATGTGAAATGGGAGATATATTTCCTTAAAATCATAGTGAGACAAAGATACCACTATTGCTTCTACTTAACATTATAGTTGAATTTCTAACCAATGAAAAAATGCCAGAAAATACATAGAATAATTTTAGGATGGGAGAGGAACAGACAGAATTGCCATTATTCTCAAATGACCAATTTAACACTGCAGAAACTTTTAACTTAAAGCATTTACTAAAATTAATGGCAGCATTTAGCAATAATATTTACTATAAGTTCAAAGTATAAAATATAAATGCAATTTTATCATAGCACCACTAAACGTTCAAAAATACAAATTCATTATAATTTCACAATAATGGAAAATTAAGGTATCTATAAACAAAGATATTATGCTACTTATAGGATTTTATAGAGAAAATCTAAAACATTATTGAAGATAATTAAATCACCAAATAAATTTTCTGATTAATTGTATTCAATACTGCATAGACTCAATATTATAAAGATATAAATTATCCCCAAATTTTTGAGAAAATCTTTGCAATTTGAATTAGTTTCTTAAAGTGTTTTATGAGGAGACTCGTGTTAATATTTATGTGAAAATGAAAATGAAGAACCAACATATTCTTGAATATAAGCTGAGGACCTACCATCAGAGGGATATCTGATATACCTACCAGATTTCATTATGAAACTACTGTTAGGGATAAAGTATGGCGTTAGAGTAGTGATTAAAAAATTTGACCAGTAGAAGAGAATTTAGACTGTAGAAATAAAACTTTTACATCCTAAACAAGGTGTGGGGAATCTACAGCCTTAAGGCCAAACCTTGGCCTGCTAGATCCTTAAAAGCGGACTTTGGCTGAATCCAAATTTTACAGAACAAATCCTTTTATTTTTATTAATGCATTTTGTTCATCTTTTATATTTTTATTTTATTTTTAAAATGAAAATATTTAAAATACCAAAGAATAAAATAAGTTTCAACAAAATAATCCCCCCAGATTGACCGGCACAATTACAGCATTAGTAAACCATAAGGGCTAAATTGAGCATTGTTAAAATTGTAGGAAGCTTACAGCCTGATAATGTTTCAAAGTACAAACAGCTGCCTCTTTCAAAGAGAACAATAACTATTCAGCAGCTTGAATTAGTCTTCAACTTAACAGAAGAACTTCATGCAATACTCAAAAGTAAAATATATATTATTCAATCGCTTTGAATGCATCAACTGATACTACTAACTTGGTTCAGATTTTATACTTCACTCGGGTCATAACAGAAGGTTTTCTTTGCTATGAAGTTACTCGCTTAATTTGATTAGGTTACATTTATTTATTTTTGTTGTTGCTGTGATTAATTTTAGGGTATTCTTCATAAATTCTTTGCTTAGACTGATATCTATAAGACTTTTTACAAAATTTTCTTCTAGAATTCTTATAATTTTATGCCTTAGGTTTCAGTCTGTTATCTATCATGAATTAATTTTTGTGAGTAGTGAGAGGTAAGGATATTGTTTCAATCTTCTACCTGTGACTATCCAATTTTCCCAGCACCATTTGTTGAATAGGGATTTTTTCCCCCCAGTGTATTTTTGTCTGCTTTTTCAAACATCAGAAGGCAATATAAAGATAATTTCGTATCTGGGTTATTAGTTCTAATCTGTTGGTCTATGTCTCTACTCTTATGCTGTTTTGGTTACTATAGCCTTGTAGTATAGCTTGAAGTCTGCTAAAGTGATGCCTCTCAGTGATGCCTTTGTTCCTTTTGCTTAAGGTTGCTTTAGCTATTTGGGCTCTTTTCTGGTTCCATATGAAGTGTTGAATTATTTATTTATTTTTTTAGATCTGTAAAAATGGTGTTGGTATGTTAATTAGGATTGCATTGAATGTGTAACTCACTTTGAGCAGTGTAAACATTTTAACAATGTTGATTCTACCAATCCATGAGTGTGATATGTTTTTCCATCTGTTTACATCCTCTGTGATTTCCTTCCTCAGTGATTCATAGTTCACCTTGTAGAGGTCTTTCACCTATTGGTTAAATAGGTATTTTATTTTCTTTGTTGCTATTGTGATAAATATTGAGTCTTTGATTTGATTCTTAGCTTGACTGTTGTTAGTATATAGAAATGCTACTGATTTGCATACATTGATTTTGTAAACTGAGACTTTGGTGAATTTATTGATCCATTCCAGTATTCTCTTGGCAGAATCTTTGGGGTTTTCTAAATGTAAGATCAGATTGTCAGGAAAGAACAGTAGTTTGATCTCTTCTTTCTGCATATGGATACACTTGATTTCCTTCTCTAGCCTAATTGCGCTGGCTAGAACTTCCAGCACTATGTTGAATAGAAGTGGTGACAGTGGACAATCTTGTCTGGTTCCAGTTCTAAGCAGGAATGCTTTCACTTTTTCCCCATTCAATATGATGTTGGCTGTGGGTTTGTCATATATGGCTTTTATCATTTTTAGGTAAGTCCCATCTATGCCTATTTTGTTAAGCATTCTTATAAAAGGGTGCTGAATTTTGTCAAATACTTTTTCTGTGTCCAATGAGATGATCAGATGGTCATGATTTTTGCTCCAGTTTATGTGATGAATTACATGTTTGCATGTAAAAATTTATGTAGCTGGACCATCCTTGCAACTCTGGGATGAAGCCCAATTGGTCATGGTGAATTTCTTTTTCTTTTTCTTTCTTTTTTTGATGTGCAGTTCAATTCAGTTTGCTAAGATTTTATTGAGAATTTTCATATCTATATTCATAAGGAATATTGGTCTACAGTTTTCTTTTATTATTGTTTCCTTTCCTGGCTTTGATATCAAGGTGATGCTGGCTTTGTAGAATGAGTTGGGAAGGGTTCCTTCCTTCTCAATATCATGGAATAATTTGTGCAGTATGGGTACCAATTTTTCTTTGTAGGTCTGGTAAAATTTGGCTGTGAAACAATCTGGTTCAGAATATTTTTTGTGGGAAGACATTTTATTGCTGCTTCAATTTCATTGCTCAATATTGGTCTTTTGTGAATTCTATTTCTTTCTGATTGAGCATAGGGATGTTGTGGGTTTCCAAGAATTTGTTAAATAGAACCTTATTGCTTTGTTTTACCTCTTGATCCATTGTGGTATATGGGCTCTGAGCTTTAGTTTTTGGGTGATTTTACACTGGTGGGTGTCTATTGTGCTGCTTATTGTATAATGCAGATCTGAGTACTTCCTGCAGGGCAGGTACGGTCTTGACAAATTCCCTCAGTATTTGCTTTTCTGAGAAAGTCTTTATTTCTCCCTCATATAAGAAACTTAGTTTTGCAGGATACAAAATTCTAGGCTGGGCAATATTCTGTTTGAGAAGACTGAAAATGTGGCCCCAATCTCTTCTGACTTGTAAAGCCTCAGTTTAGGAGTTTGTTGTTAGTCTGATGGGTTTGCTTTTGTAAGTTATCTTATGTTTTCACCTTATGATTCACAAGAGTTCCTCCTTAGGTTAACTTTGGCCAGTTTGATGACTATGTGACATTGCAATTGTCTCTTTGGGATGAATCTTCCAGTAGTGTGTTGAGCTTCTTATATATGTATATCTAAATTTCTGGCAAACCCAGGAAGTTTTCCTCAATTATTATCTCAAATAGATTTTCTAATACTTATGTATTTTCTTCTTCACTCTCAGGAATGCCTATGATTTTTGTGTTAGGCCTCTTTACATAATCCCATATTTCTTATAGGCTTTGTTCTTTCCTCTTATTTCTCTGTTCATTGTTTTTGACAGACTTGTTTATTTCAAAGGTGTTGTTTTCAAGATTCAAGATTCTTTCTGCAGCCTGATCTAGTCTATTCTTAAGGCTTTCCACAGTGTTTTTATTTCTTTAAATGATTTTTTTTTGTTTCCAGAAGTTCTGTTTAATTATATTTTTTAATAATTCAATTTCTTTAGTGAATTTTTCATTCATTTCTTGTATTTTTTTTTTTACTTCTTTGTGTTAGATTTCTATTTTCTCTTGTATTTAGTTGAGCTTCCTTATAATGCACATTCAAAATTCTTTATCAGTCATTTTGATATTTTCATTTTGGTTGTTATCCATTGGAAAGGAGTTATTTACTTTTGGGGTGTCCTTTCACTCTGATTTTTCACATTTCTGGAGTACTTTCCCCAAGTCCTTCTCATCTGGTCTCTTGACAGAGACCTGGGGACACTAGTCCTGGCTTGCAGGCCTGTTTCCAGGTCCCCCAAGATCAATCTTGACTGTGCTGGGGAGAAGAGTACTGTTCCTGAGTTGCCTGTGGGATGTTCTAGCAGATTTGATGAACCTTTTGGGGTTACCACTGATCCACTGTCTTCACTTTTTCCAAATAGTGTGAAATGAGTTAAGTCTCTCAACTTAATCTCCAAGATAGTGGGTAGTACTTGTGAGCATGGATCAGCTGCTGCCTATTTGCTTGAGTTGGAAGGTACTAAGCTTCGCCATAGAGTTCCCCCATTATTGGCTGATGTTTGTGTGGTTAAGCCAGCTGCCAAGATGTTCTTTTGTGCCCATGGTAAGCTCTAGCCTCCCAAGTGGGGTACACAAATACCCCAACCTTTAGGAGGGACCCTGTAGCTCCAAAGGGTGTTACTTTATCTCTATTCTCACTAAGGTGTGGGATGGGGAAGCAAGACAGATCACGGCTGTATTGTGAGAGCCTGAACAACTTTGGAAAACCTCCGTGGGGCTCAGAGTTTCTTTTTCAGCTGCTGGGGGAGCTGCTGTTATGAGGTTCAGGACAAGATTTCCAAACTGAGAAGGCTTTTCTCAAGGAAGGGGCCTAAACATCTGAATGCTAAAGTCCCAGGCTAGGCTCTTTCCACCCTTGTCCACTAGTGCAGTTTATTTGTGGAAAGGGGTAAGTGCACTCCCTAATCACCACTCTCTGGAGCCCAACAACTCACTCCCATTGGGTCAGTCCATGTGAGTTTCCTCAGTACCTGACACCAGCTCTCAAACTTCCCCCCATTCTATGTGTCTGAACCACTAGTGTGTATCTCCATGAAATGCTGGTGGGTAGGGAGTTCCCCAATTGTGCACCACTGTTCCACCCCAAGACCCCAAGGAGAGAGTAGCAGGTCTCTGTATACACAGGGCTTCAGCCAGTCGCTCACTCCCAACAGTGAGAAGTGGCCATTGATGAATTTCTTGGCTCATGCTGCACTAAAATGAGTGTGGGGGTGGTGGTGCTCTTGGGAGTGTTTGAGGCATTCAGTTGCCATGGGAACCAGGGGCTAGGCTATTTCTCTATGAGTGTCACACACTTATATGTCATGGTGATTCTCCAGTGGGGATGGGAGATGTGTGCCCTCACAGATATCCATACCTCAGCACCCCTCCACATTCTACCATTAGATATGCTCATGTGGGCTTTCTCACTGCCCAAGTCCAGGACCAAGACCTCTCCCCTGCGTCTCCCTGTACCTCTCTTGTGACCAGGGAGCCATAGATAGTCCAGCTCATCTATCTAAGCTACTAGCATGTGATACTGCAAAAAACTAGTGGACAGGAAGGTCACAAATTGCAGTGGTCCTACTCTCTTTGGTGAGCTGAGCTGGGTGCACATATCCACCATAAAGAAGCATCCATTTGTGAGCTTCTCAATTCAGAGTACTCTTGTGGTTGCAACATGATGGGGAAGGGTCATAGCTACCAGTTGGCTAGAGCTCAAATTACTTTCTCTGATGCTGTGAAGAGGGGAGGTACAGAGGAGGAACTGTCTAGGTGCAGGAAAGCCATCAACCTTGTCTCTCATGCCATTCTCCCATAGGGTGTCTGTTATAGACACCTAAACACCTGGGGTTCAGTGGTTCACCCCCACTATTCCTATTTATCCACCATGTCTGGGCTCATGGAGGGTGGAAGCACCTTCAACATAATTTGTGTCCCCCTGTTCACCAAAGGCACCTAGGTGGGGGAGTGGAAACCCCCTCACCCTTTCACTGGGCTCTGAGACTCTCTGAGTTTGACATGTGCTGCTATCTTCTTCCATCTCAGCTATGTAGTTTATCTCCATGGGGTCCCCAGACATCTCTGCTGTCTCTCTCTGTGATCCACACCAGAGCTCAAAATCTTCTCTGCTCTCCTCAGTTCAGTATCTACCTTCCAGCCAGGATGGTCCAACAAACCATGTCTCTAGTCAGCCATCTTTGCTCTCTCCAACATTATCTCTATTTATTTATGATAAGACCAGTCAGCATGGTTGTGAGGTATATGCACTGTTCAGAGGAAGAGTTACAATAGAAGTTATGTTAATATAAAGTTAATGTTTTGCCAAGTAATTACCCCAGAAAGTGAGAGACAGAGAATAATGTGTGAACAAAGGTCTTATAATGATTGCTTCAGGTATTCATATAATTGGGGATTCTTAGTGTTTAAGACAGAGCCCATGTTGCTCAACTCTATAATGTACAGGGATAAAAAAAACCTATGGGATCATGACTTTATTTAATGACAGAATTAACATGCCTTCAAATCATAGCTTCACAGAAAAACTGAATAGGTCATATCCATACCCATGCAATCCTTGGCTCAAGGAATTAAAATTACATTTTACATTTATATTCTCAAAATCACATATGATTATTATAACATCTTAACAGGGGATTGTTTCAACACTTTTCACAATTTTTGCTAAAAGTAACTAGCATGTAAGAAAAAACAGAAATTCAAATGATCTGTGTACTATATTTAATGTTTTAGAAGATAAGGTTAAACATTCATCAGCATGTTTACTTTTAAATATTATAATTACATGAACATAAACTTTAGATTTGTTTATTTATTTCTTCCAATTTGATAGATTTAATTAAATAGATTAGGTAATTTGTATTCCGTTTCATTTCTCCATTTGACATTCACATTTTTTATGTAGTTTTATTTGACCCTTATGATAAAATTTATTCTCCTATAGAATCTGAGTCTGACACTTTTGAACTATGTAATAATAAGTGAAATGTATCTTGATAACGTATTTAATCACTACTAGAGTGCTTCAAAATTGTTCTTCCTATCTCATCACTGGCTGATACGTATGGTGTAAAGCCTTGTGACTCTTCCATTTATATTGAGCTTATCCCTTCTGTTCTTTTACTCTCCCAACTTAAGAAAAGTAAATCTTTAATTTTACCTACAATTCCCCCAAATTAAACTAAAATTATGAATATTTATAAAATTTACATAAAATTGAAAAGTGGAAAAGAAATTTTATACACTTTTAAATACCTTCTGGAGACTTTGTGGGAAAATGATTAGGAATTAAATATATATATTATTATATGTATGTATATAGGAAGATAAGACTTACATTAAATTGAGAATTTTACAACTAAAACAAGTTTTAAAAACTTTTCTTCTCAATCAAAAACTGTGTGACATCCACATTATCACAAAACAAGCTTTAATATCTTAATCAGCAATCTTATAGCCAGAATCAGAAAAATTCAAAAGTACAAATGGGAACACGAGACATCATTTCATTTTTGAGCTTTGTAATGTTTAACATGAGACCCTATTTCCAGTAAGGACCTTTGACAATTTAGCAACGCCATTGTACTATCACGACTTCCGTGGCCTATAATGCAGATAACATAAAAAACAAAGTTTCTAAATACTGTAGATGTGTAACCTGATAAAGAAATTTAATAAAATAAAATGTTAGTTTTTATTTAGTTATAGCTTTCACATTTTAGACATCTTTATTCTTTGTATATTATGCTTTCTTTAAATGTTTCAATGTTAATGAGAATGTTTTATCCATTTTTGCTAGATTTAAAATAGTACTATAGACATAGAAAGAATGAAGATATAGATCAGAATGATAATTTGGTGGTTAGGTACTTAAAGACAACACAGAGATATTAAATAAAATTTCTTACTGAAATACTCATTTGTATAGATAAAAAATAATGTGTCAATTTACTGTGAAAAAAACCTATTTTAAGCACTCTATGCAACATTACATCAATGTAATTGCCCCTAATAATTTACCATTCTTACTTTCATGACACATAAGTTATTACTGTTTGTCATGGTACAAAGAGATAAATATAAATTGAATATAAAGATATTGATCATGTCTTTAATAATCTGTCTACCTTATCTTCTCCATAAAATGTTAACTGAATTGTTCTAACTCAGAGCTTTATGTTTTGTGTTGAAAACAGAATCTGCCACATTCGAGCCAATATAGAGTTTGTTTCAATTACAAATGAAGTGAGAAGGAATTAATCATTCTCTAATAGAAAGTATCTATTTGCTCTAACGACAGTTTCCTTGGTTGTGTAGAAGGTTTTTAATTTGATCGGGTCTTATTTATTTATTTATCTATTTTTTTATTTCAGAATATTAAGAGGGTACAAATGTTTAGGTTACATATATTGCCTTTTCCCACCCAAGTCAAATCTTCAAGTGTGTCCATCCCCCGATGGTGTGCACTGCACTCATTACGTGTTAATATACCCATCCCCTCCTCCCCGCTCCCATCTGCCTAATACCCGATGAATGTTATTACTATATGTGTACTTAAGTCTTGATCACTTAATACCAATTTGCTGGTGAGTACATGCAGTGCTTGTTTTTCCATTCTTGGGATACTTCACTTAATATGATGGGTTCCAGCTCCCTACAGAATAATACAAGAGGTGCTATATCACCATTTTTTTTGTGACTGAATAGAACTTCAGGGTATACATATGCCATGTTTTATTAATCCACTCATGTATTGACGGGCACTTGGGTTGTTTTCACATTTTTGCTATTGTGAATTGTGCTGCCGTAACATTCTAATGCAGATGAAATTTTATAGAATGTCTTTTGTTCTTTTGGATAGATGTCCAGTAATGGGATTGCTGGATCAATGGTATTTCTTACTGTAGCTTTTTGAGGTATGTCCATATTACTTTCAACAGAGGTTGTACTAATTTGCAGTCGCATCAGCATTTATTTATTTTTGTTGTTGCTCTGATTGCTTTTGGCATCTTCTTCACAAATTGTTTGCCTAGGCCAATGTCTATAATAATTTTTTCAACATCTTCTTCTAGAATTCTTATGGTTTCATGCCTTAAGTTTAAGTCTGTTATCTAGCATGAGTTGATTTTTGTGAGAGGTGAAAGGTGTGGATCCTGTATCAGTCTTCTACATGTGGCTATCCAATTTTCCCACACCATTTATTGAATAGGGATTCTTTTCCCCAGTGTATGTTTTTGTCTGCTTCGTCAAGGATTGGATGGGTATGTGAGGATGATTTTATACCTGGGTTCTCAGTTCTGTTCCATTGGTCTATGTCTCTGTTCTTCTGTGAGTTGCATGCTGTTTTGTTTACTATAGCTTTGTTGCATAGCTTGAAGTCTGATAAATTGATACCTCCAAATTTGTTCTTTTTGCTTAAGATTGCTTTTGCTATATAGAGTCTTCTCTGGTTCCACATGAAGTGTAGAATTATATTTTCTAGATCTGTGAAAAATAATGTTGGTAATTTAATAGGGATTGCATTGAATCTGTAGATCACTTTGGGTAGTATAAACTTTTTAACAATGTTGATTCAGCTGACCCATGACATGGTATGGTCTTCCACCTGTTTATTCCCTCTGCTATTTCCTTCCTCAGAGTATCATAGTTCTCTCTGTAGAGATCTTTCTTCTCCTTAGTTAAATATATTTCTAGATATTTTATTTCTTTCGTTGCTATTGTGATATGCAGTCTTTGATTTGATTCTTAGTTGATGGTTGCTGGCATAGAGAAATGCTTCTGATTTCTGTACATTGATTTTGTAACCTGAGCCTTTGCTGAATTTATTTATCAACTCCAGTAGCCTCATGGCAGAATTTTTGGAGTTTTCTAGATATAAGATCATATTGTCAGCAAATTGACATTTTCTGCCCCCATTTGGATGCCCTTGATTTCCTTCTCTTGTCCAATTGCTCTGGCTAGGATTTCCAGCACTAAGTTGAACGGAAACAGTGAGAGATGACAACTTTGTCTGTTTCCAGTTCTAAGTGGGAATGCTTTCAGTTTTTCTCCATTCACTATGATGTTGGCTGTGGGTTTGTCATATATGGTTTTATCAAATTGAGGTAAGTCTCATATATGCCCATTTTGTTAAGTGTTCTCATCATAAAAGAGTGCTGAATTTTGTTGAATGATTATTCTGTATCTATTGAGAGGATCATGTGGTCTTTGTTTTTGCTTCTATTTATATGGTTAATTACATTTATAGATTTGTATATGTTGAACTATCTGTGCGTCTCTGGGATGAAGTCCACTTGGTCATGATGGATTATTTTTTTTTTTGACAAGCACCTCAATTTGGTTTGTGAGAGAACAAACTTACAACCTACAGAATGGAAGAAAATATTTGCGTGCTATACCTGGTAAAGGGCTAATAACTAGAATCTATATAGAACTCAGGAAAATTAGCAAGAAAAAATCAAACAACCCCATCAGAAAGTCGAAAAAGGACATGAACAGAAACTTTTCAAAAGATACACTAATGGCCAACAAACATATGAAAAATTTCCCAACATCTCTAATCATCAAGGAAATGCAAATCAAAACTACTACGAGATATCACTTAGCTCCAGTGAGAATGGCCTTTACCAAAAACTTCCAAAACAATAAATGTTGATGTGGATGCAGAGAAATAGCAACACTTATATGCTACTGGTGAGACTGCAAATTAGTACAACCTCTGTGGAAAGTAATATGGAGATACCTCGAAAAGCTACAATAAGAACTACCATTTGATCCAGCAATCCCATTACTGGAAATCTACCCAAAGGAAAAAAAGAGACATTTTATAAAAAGACATCTGCATTAGAATGTTTATAGCAGCACAATTCACAATAGCAAAGATGTGGAAACAACCTAAGTGCCATCAGCACTTGAGTGGATTAATAAAATGTGGTATATGTATACCATGGAGTTCTACTCAGCCACAAAAAACTGTGGTGATCTAGCACCTCATGTATTATCCTGGAGAGAGTTCTAACCCATTGTATTAAGTGAAGTATTACAAGAATGGAAAACAAGCACCAACTTGTACTCACTATCAAATTGGTATTAACTGATCAACACTTATGTGCACATATAGTAGTAATATTCATCAGGTGTTGGGCAGATGGGAGGGAGGTGAAGGGGATGGGTATATTCACACCTAATGGGTGCGGTGCACACTGGGGGATGGGCATGCTTGAAGCTCTGACTCGGGTGGGGAAAAGGCAATATATGTAATCTAAACATTTGTATCCTCCTAATATGCTAAAATAAAAAATAAACGAATGTAATATAAAGTAAAAAGAAAGTAACGCTAAGCACTTGCTATCTACTAGGAGTTATGCTAATATATTTGCAAACATTTTGCACTCTTTTTTCACAGTACCTCTGATTGGTAGACACTATTACTACTATCATCTCTCTTCCAGAAACGTGGAAACTCAGGTTATAAAATAAGTCCTATAATTTTGTAAGTTCACAAGCTTTGTATTTCACAATGGGTATAATTATTCTAACTTCTAACCATATCCTGAAATCAATAATTTATTGTTATTGAATTTGCCTATCTAGTTTTAAATAATATACATACAAAAAGTGTTATTATATTCTACTTTATTTTTAATTCCTAGAGAAATTTAAATAATAATATATACTTTGAAAACCATTAAATATCTATTTTATTTGATAATGCCTATGAGATACCCAAGTTCAAAATAATAACCAAGATCAAATAGATATTTACAGATTTCTTATATAAAAAATAGGTCAAAATCTGCTTGGAGCTGGAGCCCATTCCACTAAGTGAAGTATCACAAGAATGGAAAAGCAAGCACCACATGTACTCACCATCAAATTGGTATTAACTAATCAACACGTATGTCACATATAGTAGTAACATTCATCAGATGTGGGGAAGGTGGTAGGTGGGAGGAGGGGATGGGTATATTCACACCTAATTGATACCTTGTGCCCTGTCCAGGGGATGGGCACACTTGTAGCTCTGACTCGGGCTGGGCAAAGGCAATATATGTACCCCTAAACATTTGTACCCCTGTAATATTCTGGAAAAATATTTTTGGTGTGACTAGATCTTCCTTTGGTAAATAAAGATAATAATAGTCTGTAATTTATCTGAAGTAAAAACACTTTTGATCCAACAATCAAATTTTTATATGAAAAATAAATACATATAGATAAATAATATGTGTGTTCATGTTTGTACAGTGTTTCTATCTATGTATACATATATGTATATATAAGTATCCAGTATTTTTCCAATAAAGTATTGTTTTATATTTGTATTTTATTCTTATAATATTTTTTGTTATTTTAATAATCTCCCCCAAATACCAGTTTTGGATAATGTGTCATATAGTCAAACTTGAAAGAGCTAAGTAACAAAAGGCAACCTCCATAGTAAAATTGTTAAATATCAAAAGCCCATCACTTTGAAACCAAGTCAGATTTATCATCATTTATAATTCACTAGAACTCCTTTTAAACACTGCTTCAAGCATCTCCTAGGTATTTATATTGGAGAAAGATAAAATGCATAAATGAACGTTCTGCCTAATAAATCTCTTTCATGTTTTTTACTTGCAGTGACAGAATAACCTGACCTTGGAGGAGGGCTGTCATCTAGTGTCTTTATAGAGATGAGGGAGCAGCTTCGACTAACAAGAGCTAAAATCTAGATGATCTAGAACTCTCTTACCATTGCTTAATCTTTTTAATATACTAAGACAAATCCTTTTCTTCATTTTTATATTAACATATTTCAAGTTTATCACCTCCTTTTTTAACTCTTAAATAGAGCTGTAAAGGATATAGGGAAAATGCTAGGCAAGCACTCTATTAATGGACAACTCCCTAGCCTAAAAAAGCCACAGGAAAGCTGATTTTAAATCAACCCAAAATTACAAGAGGGAAAGATTAGGGTGGCAAGAACAAACCCATAAAACTATAAAGGATGAGGCAATAAAAGTAAAGCAGTGAGATGAAAAGTAATGTTTATTAATTGCCTGGTGACTTTTCTTCCTATCGGGTCTCATCTCTTCTTTGAAAGGAATCTAAATAAAAATCATAGCATGTGCTATTTTTTCTTCTGCAGATGCATCAGTGGTATCATATATTTGCAGCTGCCTTCCTGAATCACAGGTAATTGTGTATGTGGATTCTCATTTACAACAGCAAGCACGGTCTTTGAAGAAAAAGAGACATTTATTCATGAGTGCTCTTTAAAGGCAGAGCCGTGATTTTATTTTCCTAAGAGTTAACAAACAACTAAAGATATTTAGCAGTTTATTCATTCCCCCTCAAAATATTCTCCAAGTGTAGTCTCAATGACAGGTTATGTTAATTATTAACACCTAAAATTCTTAATAGATGTCATGCTAATGCTACATATCCAAAGCATATATTAAAGAAATAACTCTCCCTCAGTACATTTTGAGGCTTTGTCCGCTAGAACTTCCACATCGTGTTTTAAAAATTTTACTCTGTTTACGAGTTCCAAGAAATAATAAGGCTGCCTAAGGCTATTACTGAAGGGTAAAAAAAAAAAAAAATATGACACACTTCCTGAGCATTTCTCTGTTAATTACTTTAGAAAAATAGTACTAAAAAGCTTTACCATTTCAAAATGTCTACTCATACATGAATTCGGTTTATAATGCCTTTCTAAAATTCATACTGTCAAACTCTTCATATCTTATCTACACTATGATTGCCCTGGGATTGTTTCAATGCTATTACACACATTTTATTATATTATTTGCTATTAAATAAAGAATGACTATTATTCCTTTTCCACATGAAAGAAATAGAAATATTTGTGTGATGATATTCCAGATAATACTACAAAATCTAAATTGATATAACCAGAAGGAGAATATTTCATTCCTTATTCTAAGAAAAATAAAAATAACTAGTATATACCCTTCTGTTTTTTAATGGAAATCGATCACTTAGGATTAATTTCACCTGTAAATAATGGAGATTCAAAATTACACAGGATGAAAAATATATATATATCATGTAAATATCTGGAAGAAGGCAGCCCAGGTTGTTTCATTTAGTTCTAGGAACCTTTTGATTTCCATCTGGATCTCCTCCTTGACCCAATAGTCATTCAGCAATAAATTATTTAATTTCCATGTCTTTGTGAAGTGGTGAGTTTTTCTGTTGGAATTGATCTCTAATTTTATTTCACTGTGGTGTGGTCTGAGAAGACACATGATATAATTTCTATTTTTTAAAAATTTATTGGTATCTGATTTGTGGCCTAGGATGTAATTGATTTTAGGTAAAAGTTCCATGAGCTGATGAGAAGAATGTATATTCAGTTTTATTTGGGTGGAATGTTCCGTAGATGTCTGTTAGACCTATTTGTTTAGAGCTCTGTTTAAGTCCATTGTTTCTTTGCTTATGTTCTGCTTGGAGGATCTGTCCAGTTCAGTCAGTGGGGTATTGAAATCCTCAGCTACTATGGCATTACTGTTTATTATCTTATTTAGATCAAACAGGGTTTGCCTTACATATGTGGAAGCTCCTCTGTTGGGTGCATAAATATTAAGAATTGTTAAGTCTTCTTGTTGGATTTTTCCCTCCACTGCTAAATAGTGACCATCTTTATTATTCTTTAATTTTGCTGTTTTAACATTTATGTTTTCTGATATAAGAATAGCTACCACAGCTTTCTTTTGGTTTCCATTTTCCTGGAGGTTGTTTTATGACTCTTTACCTTGAGTCTGAAAGTAACTTTGTGGGTAAGATGCATTTGCTGGAGACAGCAGATACTTGGCTTGTGTTTTTAATCCACTCAGCCCGTCTATGTTTCTTCAGTGGACAATTCAGGCTATTCACATTTACTGATATAATTAATATTTGGGGTAGATTTCTGTTCACACTGTTGGATAAATTCTTATTATTTTGTTTTACCTCTCGAGCCATTGTGGAATCAGGGTTCTGGACTTTAACTGTTAAGCGATTTTACATTGGTGGGTGTCTATTGTGCTGTTCAGTGTATAACGCAGGTCTGAATACTTCCTGCAGGGCAGGTCTAGTCTTCACAAATTCCATCCCTAGGAATGCAGGCATTCTCCAACATTCAATTTGCTCTTACCAGAGTATATTCCAATCCACAGGTCTATGGTTGTACCTAAAGATACAGGTATCATATCTGTATCTTTGGTAGCAAGATAGAAGAGGAAAAAAGAAAAAAAAAAGTAAAAGGATTTTGACATCTGTTTCAGGGGTTTCACTCAAGGTGCCAAATAATCCTTCTAATTAAATTACTTTGGCTAGTATTTCATGACATACACATATCAAGCTGAAGGGAGATTTTATTCTAGTTGGCTGTGTAACCAGCTAAAAATTTAAGTAGCCCTGTCCTGTTTACTCTTAAGTTCAATGTGTCCCGTCTTGGCTTGGTTCTTTTTTTATTGACATGTACAGCTTGGTGATTTCTTGCTGTCTCAAAGTTATACATGTCATTTATAACCCAACAAATCCTAAATTTTTATCTCCAGTTCAGTCTTTTCTCTGGAGCACCAAAATGCTATATTATACTATACCAAATGTAGTATATTATACCAAAATACTACATTATGTCTCTACTGTGTTGTCTAATGAGTATTTTAAACTGTACATATTAAGAGCTGATTATCTTGAGCTTTTCTCCAAAACATGGTTTATGCATTTTGTATTCCAGTAACTCAGTCAAAAAGCAATAGAATCTTTTTTGAATCCTTTCTAATCCATGGGACATCCCTCTTGAAGTTTCCTTCAAGTTATACCCCAAACCTAATTACTGTTCATCATATTCAGTGCTAAATTTATGTCTGAGCCCGAGCTGTCTCCTATTTGAACTATTGTAATAGTCTATCAGGTGTTTCTGCTTTTAACCTTGTCACTCTAAAAGCTACTTTGAACACAGCAGCTGAGTGGGACCTCTAAATTGTGATTCTGAAAATTGTATTCTTCTGCTTAAAACTTGGTGTGGCTCTTCATTGCACTCAGAGGTAAAGCCAAAGACTCTATCTAGGCCACACCCCTTCACTACCTCTTTGATATATCTATCTTTTATTCTTCACCTTGTGATTCTAAACACAGTAATCTTTCTGCTGTTCTATGAGCAAGTCTGACACATCCCCCTTTAGGGCATTTCTTCATCTGCCCCACTGCGTGAATTGCACGCTCTGACCCTAGTTATCCACTCGGATCCTTCAAGCCTCTGTTTGCTCAGATATCACCTCGATGAGGCCTACTCTGACCATGCTATTTAGCACAAAACCTCATCCCCAGTAGACCTCAGCATTTCCAATTCCTGTCACCAATCTTAAATATTATTTTAACAACACATGAATTTCTAATATACCCTGTGAGTTGTTTATATATATATATACATTTACATATATATGTAAATTTATGTGTGTGTATGTATATGTATATATATGTGTGTATGTATATATGTGTGTGTATATATATATGTATATATAATTTATTGTTGGTTCCTTACCCTAGAAAGTAAGTTCTATAAGGGAGGAGAATTATTTTTCTTTTTCTATTTTTAATCACTGATTTCACATAAAGTCTATAACAGTTCATGGTGCATATTTGTCAGCTGGTCATCTGAATTCATTAAATGAAGGGTTTTACTGTTAAGAAAGAAGAGAACAAGGATTGGTGGTAACTACCATTTCTGCCATAAGGATCTGAGCGAAACTGCATTGTGTAAAAACTCGTCTTGGCAACACTTTACAGTGCATAGGATGGAAGCAGCACGTATTACTAGGTATTTGGCATTTATTTACATATGAAGTTTAATTTGCCCTCACAGAAACCGATAAAGAGGCATTATTACCTCCATTTTCCTGATTGAGATTTCTGAGATTGAAGTAACTATGAGTTTTTTTGGGATCACATGAGGAAATCCTAAACTAGGGATTTGAATCCCTTTGCAGGTATGGCTGGATTTACAGCTTTTTCTAATTATATGTAATAAGAAATTTAACTTTCCTGTTTTATGTTTACTGCCTGATTTTAAGCCCCACTGCTCATTTTTTCCTCTGTTCTACATCGGGTCAAGCTGATAAGAGAGTCAGAGTGCTCCTTCCTTGGCACCAGTTGGAGATTCAAAATATAAGAGCACCTTCCTCTATGCAGAAATTTTCACCCTGGGTCCCCATCGCTTAAACACAATAAAATCTCAAGCCAGGCTCCTTTCTTTGCTCTCTCAAGCTATTTCAGACCAGTTTTGGAAGACTTTAATAAATTCTAAAAATCAGTTTTCCCGACCGCTTTTTGAAGGATTGATTTATTAGACAATATTCAGCAGCAACATGAGAGACATTCACTTGCACAAGTTGATTATTAACGAATGGTTAGTCCCAGCTCACTCTGTTGTGCTAATTACTCAACTAGAAAAAGACCCGTCAATCACACACACAAATACACATACACCCGAGTTAAAAAATGTCTGTAATAACAACTCAAAGTTAAAAAGTAAATACATCTCATAAGAAGTGTTTTCCCTGGGTTAGAGTTTTATGAAATGAAGTTTTACTATATAATTGTACAAGCTTTTCATATTTTCTGTAGGCTATAATAATCTCCAGGTTTAGAACTGAATGGCCTCATTCTTAAATGTAGATCAATAGAGGATAAAATGTTTTATTTTGTTTTGTTTCGAAATTACTATCACAGATATAGAGTGTGAATCAGAAGCTACTGCTGACCAGTGTATTTTTATTTGAAATAGAGAAAAACACATCCATCTTTTCAAATGAACTATACTTCTTTTTGCGTACATGAATTTTAAATAAATAATTTCAATGCCAGTGATTATTCCAGTACAGTAACAGTATATACTTCTACAGTAGATCCATTTAGAATCTCAACTAATTTGCAAATATACCAGTGATATTATATTGATTCTATGGAATAAAAAAGATATATTTGTAGCATAAGTCATACAATCTGTATACTTAGAATCCAATGAATGTTAATTAACAGATTATATTTTTCACAGTGGAAATCAAGTCAATTAACTGGTGCTTTAATTCTTAGGTTATGTGTTAATAATTATGGCACCGTATACTTTTATTAGTTAAATTATATCTAATTTTTGTTTCTAAAGACATGAAACTTAGAATACCAATTTGCTCTAAAATAATGTAGAAATAAAGATTTTAAAATAGAGGAATGTTAGAATAGCTATATAGGTACTTTTCTATACTATTGGCTTTTCAACGATTAATGTATTTATACTTCTGTAACTATAAAGTGTGCAGATTCATAAATAGCACTTATAAGATAGCTGCTATGAGGGAAAAAGGAGTGACATATTATGAAAGCTATTTGAAAGCATAAATTATTATGTGATATATTATTATGCTTTTTGTTAGACCAGGGCTAACAAAATGCATTTCTGATTAAAGGCACTTTTAATAGCTCAGAAAAGAAAGAACCATATAATAACAACATTCATATAGTTATGTGAACATATTATTTTAGAACAGCTATCAATTATGAGTTTTTCCTTTATTTTGATGCCAAAATTAAAATCTCCCAAATGATCTCTTAATAACAATATATGACAGCATAAATATTTTTATTCTCACTTTTTTTTTTTGAGGAGCGAAAATTTGTTGCCAATTCCCACTGAACGGTGTTGGTTAGCCATTCTTAAATTTCAGCTACTTACTTAGAACCAAGTTTGTTGCTTTGAATATTTAGGTCCACTTAGTCCTCTCTTGGCTTTTGTGAGTTTTTACCATACCCTGTAATTTTCGTGTATTTTCAGTTCCCAGATTGAAACATTATTTTATACGACGAATATTTCTTTAGATCTATGCTCATGTTTGCCCTTCATTCCTTCATAGGTCTCCATGCTTTCCTTTTTGGTAATTTTCCTCCCATCTGATTGACTACTTTTAGTGGAATTTTGCTGATGGCTTCTCTCTGTTTTTGTTTGTCTGAAAGTGCATTTTTAATTTTTAAGAATATTTTTCTATTAACAGAATGTTAGGTTGGCAAGTCTTTTCCTTCAGCACTCCCTTCCGGTTTCCACTGCTTCTGCAGTGCTTTTAGCTGTTCTCAGTCTTTCTCCTTTAAAATTAACATGCACATCCAATCTCCTATTTCAAGATTGTCTCTTTGTCTTTTCATTTTAGCATTTTGATTATGAAATACTAACTCTGGCTTTATTTGTATTTTTTTTCCTAGTGTGTATAGTGCTTCTCACTTCTGGGACATAGTACCTTTCATCAAATTTGGAAATTCCTCAGCTGTTATCTTGCAGATTATTGCTTCTGACTATGTTCTCTCTCTGCTTTCCCTGAGGGATACCAATGACACATTTTACGTTTTTCCCCAAATTCCATATATCGTGGGTTTCACTTTTTTTTTTCCTGTCATTTTTGCCTATGGATTTTATCCTCTGATAATATAGCAGATAAATAAATAATGCACAAGCAATAAATATGAAAGAACAAATAATATAGATGAAATTATAAAGATATATCAACACATTAAATTTGTAAACACACAACCATAACCTATGGATATAGATTAATTAATATAACAACACATTATGCATTATAATTTTTTATTTCAAATTTGTAACTGTTTCAAGAAGAAGTATTTTTCTTCAGTCATAACTACTGCCCCTGTTTCAATTCCCTACCCTGTCACTCAGGTGTATAAATTAGTTAAAAAGTTGCAGTCAATGAGCATTTTGGACACAGAATTGTGTTTTGTTACTAATACACCATACTGTTACCTGGAACAATTAACAGTTAAAATGTGTGTTTTAGTTTTTGAGGTTTTTTTGTTTTGTTTTGCTTTTTTTTTTTTAACAAGCATCTCACTCTGTCCCACAGGCTAGAGAATAGTGGCATGATAGTAGCTCACTGCAACATCAAACACCTGGGCTCAAGTAATCCTACCACCAAGTAACTAGAACCACAGCCATGTACCCCCAAACCGCGCTAAGTTTTCTCGCTCTGCTGATTAGGCTGGTTCAAACTGCTCACCTCAAGCAACTCTCCTGCCTCGGCCTCCCAGAGTGTTGGATTATAGGCACGAGCTACCATACCTCGCCTTTTTAAAATTTTACTTTATTTTAATTTTTCAATCTAATATTTGTTTTAAGTTGAATGCTCCTCTCTTTATTTTTATTTATTTATTTATTTTTTTTTTTTTTTGAGACAGAGTCTCACTCTGTAGCCCCGGCTAGAGTGCCCTGGCATCAGCCTGGCTCACATCAACCTCCAACTCCTGGGCTCAAGTGATCATCCTGCTTCAGCCTCTCGAGTAGCTGGGACTACAGGCATGCGCCACCATGTCCGGCTAATATTTTCTATATATTTTTAGTTGGTCAATTAATTTCTTTCTATATTTTTAGTAGAGATGGGCTCTCGCTCTGTTCAGGCTGGTTTTGAACTCTTGACCTTGAGCGATCCTCCCGCCTCGGCCTCCCAGAGTGCTAGGATTATAGGCATGAGCCAATGTGCCCAGCCCTCTCTTTATCTTTATGTTTTATTGGATACCTGTCTAAAATAAATTAGCCAGATTCTCAACAAGATGTGGTAAAAAAAACATAGTTTGGACATATTCAAAGGCAATTTACCTTTTTTTTACCTGATTTATATTATCAATTGAACTATTCCATAATCCTCTTCTAAACTCCATCTAATATATGGAGCAAATTGATTACTAAAATTTCCCATGATCGCTAATCCTCATGGCATCATGAATCAATGTAAAACAAAATCCCATGTTCACAGTTAAAAACATTCACATTTTATTAAATTGAATAATAATAGAATTAGGGGTCTCAATAGGGGAAAGGAATTCCTCAAAAACTGATTCATGTGATTAACCGTACACCTTGGTAAATTCACTGAAAATCATTTAATTGTACACTTAAAATGGAGTGTTGGTTGTACGTAGATACAGTTGGAGCACTATGTATGTACTCTATGGACTACTTTGACAGAGTAG
>CAUYRT010065927.1:0-40131 GCA_963574885.1 Lepilemur ruficaudatus
TTGATGAGAAAGGGGCAGCACAGTCATTTAAACGTGATCCAACCTCTTTGCATCTTACAAAGTTAAACAGCTAAAAGAAGTAAAATAAGAAGGCAATGCTTGTGGAATGTACAGTGCATATTGGCGGCGCTCGCCTCATTACGACTCGCCTGCTTGCTTCTCCTGTTCAATCGTTTCTTTGGAAGGCAGTGGATTTTTCTCTTGCGTTTCTGTCTTCTTCAATTTCGACTTATCGAATTTCTCGATCTCAGCCATATCGGGCTTGTCAGACATGGTTGCGGAGAAGCGAAGAGAGGCGCGAGGCGCGAGAGCGAGAAGGAACCGGTCTGCGCAGTGACCACCGCCGAGTGTCCATAAAAGACTTTTTTAAACTACCTTTTTTCTTATTATAAAAATACAATATCCTTTTTTTAAATGTCCAAATGATTTAGAAATGAATGCCATAGAAAGTGAAAACCCTGGTGACCCAGGAATTGAGAAAAGGTCAGAGTGTCTGAGCTGCTCCTTACTTAGGAATAAGAGCAGACGGTGGATCCTTTGCAGCAGCTTTGTTGGGTTTAGATTTGTCACATTGCCCCCAAATAAGGTCACACATCCAGTGGCAGGGGCACAAAAAAGAGCCACCTCTCCACTTTCATTACATTTCTTCATTTTAAAAACATCAATGGAGCCTCAAAAAACAAAAGATTTGGGAATTTCTGTTGCCCCAGAAAGGTCCTAGTAGCATCAAAAAAGTGACTCAGAAGTCCCTGACTCAGAATTGCCCCTATTGCAAAAGGTGTTGCTGCAATTGCAAAATATCCTGCTTTTGACTGGAAAGCCCCATTCCCTACCCTAGTCTGTCACTGGGACTTTAGTCTCAGCTCCGAGGAGTTTCCTGACCAGGCAAGAAGGAGTCAGAATCCAGGATACCCTTCATGTCATTGCAGTCTCATCCTTTCTCTGTTCTGTAGTCAGAGGTGGCCTGGGAGGGGCTGGGCTGCCGCCTTCCAGAGTCAGATATAGGTGCTGGTTCTAGTAAGACCCCAGTCTGGCCTAACTTGAGAATTTCTCAAACTCCTGGGTTCAAGCGATCCTCCCACCTCAGACTTCCAAGGTGCTTGGATTATAGGCGTAAGCCACCGCGCCCAGCCACAACCTGAGAATTTCATACTCTGCCATCTGCACCATAAATGTGCATTTTGTTCGGTTCACCCACTTTTTAGAGAAAATATTGGGATTGGGGGTTATTTTCTCAGCAAGATCTAGTGAATAGATGTTTGTTGTCAGCTATTAAACCAAATGCATCAAATACTCTGTAATATAAAATATGTGGTCCGAGTGGACAATATGTTAAATTCAACCAACCAAACCTCATGGAAGCCTGGATCCCAGGCTGGGCACACATGGGTGCCCCCACGCAGGGCTGTTTGTTCAGCCAGGCATTAGAATGCTGTGACTTCCCCATGGGAGCTACCCATCCTGAGCCTCACTGGTCAGCTGGAGAGTGACAGCCATGGGTAGTGACGAACAGCAAAATTGTCGATCATTGTCACGCAGGAGACAGTGTTGTAAAGTGGTTTAATAGAATGAATTTGGATCCTGGCTCTGGGCAAGTCACCAAGTCACAGTCTGGCTGCAAATGGCAATGACAGCCCCAACCCTGCAGGGGCGCTGCAGAGATTTTAGGAGATAATGTTGACAAAGCAAGCGGTGCCAGGCACAGAGGAAGCACGGGTGAAGGGTAAACTGTATTTTCAACAAAATATCTTTAAGCCAAAAATTTCTTGGGAAGGACAGAAAGTTTAAACTAAGATATGCCACCTAAGTGATAAAAATATCACTATTTTGCAACCACTGTTGTAATAATTGATTTAGGAAAGAATCATCAATGAATCCTAAAACCACTGGGTGAAAGAGTGTGGGGGAACAAGACATTTCCACACGTTCAGGTCACTTATGAATTACAGAGAAAAAAATATCCTTTACAATGGAGAGATCTCGAGGACACTGGATATTACCTGCAGTCTAACAATGAGGAAACAAGCACAGAAACTTATATTGAGGGAAATTCTGCTTGAGATGGACTTTTAAAAATATTAGTCTTGAAAGAAAAAAAAAGGCAGGGAAGTATGGAGATGTTATAGATAAAAGGAAACTGTAGAAAATGGTCAACTAAAAGCACTGCATGATCTCTGGATGCTGGGTTAAAAAAAAAGCTGTAAAGGACAGTTGCAGGACAATTGGAGGAATTTGATTATGGACTGAGTATTATAACAAGTTATGTTTCTTGGGTGTGATAATTATATTGTGATTATTTAAAATAATATCCTTGCATCCTTATTCTTAGTATTTAGGGTATCCAGGGTATTTGGAGTGATGCGCAATAATGTTTTTTTTACCAAATAGTTCAGAAAAAAGTGGGACAAAGAGAGACGCAGAAAATATTATAAAATATAAATGCTGAATCTAGGTAAAGGATATATGTTTTCATAGTATTATGCACTCCATTTATCTGTAGGTTGAAAATTTTTAGAACAGAAGGTTGGGGATAAAAAATCAGGGTACGGAACAGGACGGAAGTAGGTAAGTAAGGTAGAAGTCAGCTTGGCCCACAACTAGCTTCCATTAGCTTTGGAGCCACCTCTGGGGCCCCGCATCTGGCTGTGAGCTGAAGAATGCCTGGACCTGTCCATCGTTGTGTCTTTAGCATCCCGGCACATGGTCCAGAACATGTGCTCGGCAAATTCGCATGGAAGATCACCCTGTCTCCCAGGTAGCAAGGGCTGAGTTGGCTCTGGGAACAGATGAATCAGGATAGCAGTGTGGGCACTGCATTTCAAACCCCTCCTGTTGCTGGAAGGACCAGACGACTGGAGTAGGGTCAACAGGGGTGATGCGAGGGCTTGTCCCCTGGCAGTGCCCTTCTGGCTTCACCTGCCTTCTTGGGCCAGGAAGGGCAAAGCTCTCAGGGCTGTATTTGCTGTCCTGACTCCCCTGCTCCTGGAGTCTGGAGGACAATAGTTGGCCAGAAGAGCTGATCCTCGGCCTGGTCCTCTCTGTTCCCACTCACCTGCTCCAACAACCCCGTATCCTGGCAGGAAGAGACAGTAGATGGGGCCTCTGGAACCCAATCCCAAACTCCCCCTTGCAGACTTGCCCACCTCTCTGCAGCCTGGCATGGAGGTGGGAGATCAGATTCTGGGGGTCACGTGTCTGGCAAGGCATTAAGCCCTCTCAGCTGGAAAAGCCTCTGGACCTGAGAAGAGAACGCACAAGCCAGCGTTGACACACCCTTATCTTTAGTCTCAGTTCCCACCAAGGCACAGAGCATTTCTGGTTTCTTTTCCGTTATTTCACAAGCTGTGTCGTCTTGGTCACGCTCGGGGCTCCAGGACATAGGGGCTGCTTCTCCTGCCACAGGCCAGACAGCTCCTGCTCAGCACCATGGCCAGGACCCTGAGTGACCATCTGCTATCCACCCTGGAGGACCTGGTACCCTACGACTTTGAGAAGTTCAAGTTCAAGCTGCAGAACACCAGTCTGGAGAAGGAGCACCCCCGGATCCCCAGGGGCCAGCTCCAGACAGCCAGGCCCGTGAAGGTGGCCACCCTGCTGGTCACCTACTATGGGGAGGAATATGCTGTGCGGCTGACACTGCAGGTCCTGCGGGCCATCAACCAGCGCCTCCTGGCAGAGGAGCTTCACAGGGCGACCGGCCAGGGTAAGTGGCCCAGGCCCCCTCCTCACTCAGTGCTGACCACTGGCTGCCCCATGGAGGAGGGAACGCGTGCTCAGACCAGTACACTCTAGCTTAGGGGTTAGCAGTCCCAGGTCTACCAGAGCCCGAGAGACTTTAGTCAGGAATGTGCCTTCCCTTGCTCTGGCCTTTGGAGCTGGGTTAGTAAAGCTGCCTAAGGCTCCCAGTAGTTGAAAAAAAAAAAAAAACAAGGTGGGTCAGGATCAGGAGAGGCAGGAGTGGAGTGCCTGTTCTTAGAGAATTCTTCCCTTCATTTGTGATTAATACTCATGTCAGACAAGTATCTTTGCGTTAGCAAAAAAAAGCTTGCTAACCAATCCCATCAACAGGGTTGGTAAGTAACCTCACTGTTATCTATTAATACCTAATTTCAGTTTTGAGTTACTCCCTAACACACTCTACAAGGGTATTTAAAAATTCTCAAAAGGACCCCTCTCCTCTCTCTCTCTCTCTCTCTCTCTCTTCTCTCTCTCTCTGCCCCTTCCTTTCGTCCTTTCTTCTGCCCTCCTTTTGTTGTAACTCTCTGATTTTATTACATTATGATCTAACAGTGTGGCCTATTTTATTTCTAATTTTAAAGACTTTTTTTGAGATTTTAGGGAGGCTAAGAAATGGTCAGTCTAAACAAATATCTTTGGTGTTTGAATTTTCCTTCTTTTTATAGACTTTAAGATGATATCAGAAATGCTTTGCATGTATTTCTATGAGGTAGAACAGTTAAATAATATAAAAATTCTCAGCACTCTGAAATACCAATAGAACTTAAACCATAATCTGAGTCTGGTATAATTTGATGAGTATAATTTTTAAATTACTTTTTCATGTTCTAAAATCTGGTTATTAGCATCCTCGGGGTCTCTCACAGTTCTAGAGCCAGTTTTGGTAACTTAAATTTTCCTAGAAAGCCAACAGCAAACTGTTTAAACAACTTTAAAGTAATTTTAACAAAAGGTTCTTTAAACCAAAAGTTAAGGTGTTAATTACAGGTTATCTTCATTTTCTTACTAGAGAATAGCGGCTTTCAAATTATGTGCCAGGAAGATATTTCAGGGATTCTTTGGAATGTTAGAAAATACTTGATTCAAATGTTATTATTTTTACTTACAAAACTAATTGATTCATATTACAATGTATCAATAACCAAAATTCAAAATATTGGAGGCCACTAGTGTGATAGCTCTTGCTGTACTTAAATTCCTTTATACAGACCTTGGAATTAAGGGTTTCCTGTCATTTCTGTTTAATTAAACAGCATCCTGAAATTTCCAGCCAAAAATGACCATTTACACTTACTTATCTGTGTGAGTTAGGATTTTCTTCAACTCATGCCACCAGTACAGGAAAGTGGACCCCAAAACTGGGGTCGGGCCTAAAGGCCAAGTGAATTCTTCACTTCTTGTGAGAAAGAATTCAAGAGCAAGCTGATGGAGTAAGGCATAAGCATTTTCTTATTGAAGTAAGAAAAGAAAAAAAGAGAGGCTATCTCATGGACAGGGCAGTGGATCTGCCTTGGAGCAACAGAGAGTAGCACCTTGTGAGCTTCCAGGGTCTTTTTTTGTTATTTTATTATATTTTTAGACAGAGTCTCGCTCTGTCCCCCAGGCTAGAGTGCAGTGGCATCACCATAGCTCACTGCAACCTCTAACTCCTGAGCTCAAGTCATCCTCCTGCATCAGCCTCCCAAGTAACTGGGACAACAGGTGCGTGCCACTGCATGGGGCTAATTTTTTCTGTTTTTTGTAGAGACAGAGTCTTGCTCTTGCTCAGGCTTGTCCTGAACTTCTGGCCTCAAGCAGTCCTCTCATCTTAGCCTCCCAGAGTAGTAGGATTACAGGGTGAGCCACCTTCCCAGGCCCGGGGTTTTATTTTATACTTTTTATTTATTTATTTATTTTTTGAGACAGAGTCTCACTTTGTTGCCCGGGCTAGAGTGCCGTGGCGTCAGCCTAGCTCACAGCAACCTCAAACTCCTGGGCTCAAGCAATCCTACTGCCTCAGCCTCCTGAATAGCTGGGACTACAGGCACGTGCCACCATGCCTGGCTAATTTTTTATATATATATTTTTAGTTGTCCTGCTAATTTCTTTCTATTTTTTTAGTAGAGATGGGGTCTCACTCTTGCTCAGACTGATTTCGAACTCCTGACCTGGAGCGATCCTCCCGCCTTGGCCTCCCAGAGTGCTAGGATTACAGGCGTGAGCCACGGCGCCCAGCCTGTTCTAATTTTTGAGAGGATTTTCTCTTCTCTCCCTGGCCCTGAGTGTGGAACAGTTTCATGCCTTTGCATCTGGCTGTCTTTTCAGAATATCCAACACCAGAAAGTGGCACAGACAGTTCCACCACATCTGCTGGGGAGAATAAACTCAAGAGCCTGAAGACAACAGACTGCCCCGACGGCAATCAAGGCAGCGATGCCGCCACCAGCCCGGCCTCCAGCCAGCCTGAGGCTGGGCAGGGGTCCCTCAGGAAACCTCTGGGCAAGCGGAGGGACCCCAAGGCCCCTGAGGGCGCAGCGCTGCCATCCAGCAGAGGCTCAGGCCCAGGCAAGGCGCCAGGACTCCCCAAGGTGAGCGCCAGTCTCCGCAGGAATGCCAGTTCCGCAGGAAGGCTCCAAGGGCTCTCCAGTGGGTCTCCGGGGAGGAGAGAGTCCAAGAAATACAAAGTATATTTACCTTCAGGAAAGAAGCGACCCAAAAGTCTTGAATTTACCATTCCTTCAGAGGCGAGAGAACTCCCAAATCCAGAAACTCTTCAGACTCAAAAGGAAATGAAAACTGCAAATCCAGATTTGGCAGTCACCTCTAGGAGAGTGGCCACTGTGGATGTGGGGGCTACTGCCTCCCAGGAGAAAGGCTCCGGGAATCCAGAACATTCTGTGGTCCTGCAGGGGGGAACATTAAGGAACACGCTTTCCGACACATCGTTGGCTAGAGAGGAGAAAGCCACAGTACCCTGGGAGAAAAATGGAACTGCAGGCCGGGAGACCCCTGAGACCATGGGGAAGCTGGTGGGCAGTGTGCTCCATGAGTCTTCAAATCCAGAAGTCCCTGAGTCTTCAGGTGAGAAAGGACCCTGGAATCTAGAAGACCTAGCTTCCTTAGGAATGGTGACTTGTAAAGGTACCCCCCAACCCCACCCCAAATTTCCTTTTGTCCTCACTGTATTTATATTCCTGGGATTACTGGGTGCCTACTAGGGTCCCTTTGCAAATCTCTGCAGGCTGTGGACCCTGAAAAAATACTTACACGCACATCTTCACAAATACAGCATCAAGTTTCTGTTAGTTCTTGGGCACTCTGAAGTCCTTTAGAATCCAAGGGTTTTGTGGACCCCAGGTTGAGAATCTGGGAGGGATTGGGTAAAAATACCCACTTCTCACCATAACCCCACAGTGGTATATCATGGGGCCAAGGTCCTACCATTTGCCTTTCTCTGAGCAGGGAGGAAAGCCTATTGGCTAAATCCTATCTGTCTTTTACTGATGAGGGAGTCATTAGATTGTTTGGTTTTGAATAATAACAGGAACCCCTGATGACAGTAGCTTCAACAAGACAGACGTTTGTTCCTCTTTCACATAAATGATAACGGGGTTCTGGGCAGATCCATGGGCCAGGCCCCCAGGCTCCTGCTGTTTCTCTGCTCTACCAAGTTTTCTCTCGAGTAGACAGAGTCTACTCTACCAAGTTTTCTCTCGAGTAGACACTGTCAGACAGTGACATCCTCATTCCAGGCAGCAGGGTGGGAGGACAAAGGGGGATAGTATCACTTAGGGAAGTGACAGGGTGGGAGGACAAAGGGGGATAGTATCACTTAGGGAAGGTTTCTAGAAGTTTCTAGAAGCTACTCATGACACTTCCATTTACATCCCTTTGGCCAGATTATAGTCAAATGGCTACACCTGACTGCAAAGGAGGCTGAGAAATGTAGAGGTTTTTTGGGGAGGGACAGAGGGAAGCAGCCATATGGACAGCAATTAATTCTATCATGATGAAAGGCAGAAGAATAGTTATTGGGGCCACCAGCAGTCTCATCTGCAGAGGAGCCATGAACTCCTGGGACACTATGAGGGGAGGACATGGGAGGGGACTAATGGCTTGAGTGTGTTTCTATTTCTTCTTGTATCTCCTGTCATTTCTGCTTATGCTACTAGAGTCTGCCTATTCATGATTGTTATGTCTTCATGGTGAGTTCTACCCTTTAGCCTTATAAAGTCTCCTTCTCTGCTTCCATTTAATGCTTCCTGAGGTTGGATGTGAACAGTGGTCCATTTGTTCCTTCATTCAGCACACACTTTCCAAATGCTCACCATGTGCCAAGTACTCTACTAGGGGCTGGGGATCTGGCTGGGAGTGAAACACATGAGTCGCCATCCCCTGAGAGCTCCCACTCAAGTTACGGGCAGCATGGTGTGGTCTTTAGTGGCAAAGCAAACACTGGTCAGGATGTCTTGCTTTCCTTTATGTCACCTGCTAGGTCCACGTCTGTGCAGAAGGAAGGCACAGGCAAAGGGCCATGGGTCTTTCTTTAGGATAAAAACCCAAGAATTCTAAGTCTAGGAATATCTTGGGGCCTAGCCCTTAGCTCTCAGTCCCAGTGACATGTTTGCTGCCTCACTGGATAGAAGGTTGGGGAGGACATGCTAGGAAGTGGCCAGAGTCTGACCGAGAACTCACACACCCCGGGCACGGGCTCTCTCTGCTATGCTTTGCGGCGCCTCTTTGTAAACATCTTGGGTTTGCCACTCAGGAGCTTTTTCCACTGCATGTCCACAGGGAGCACAGCAGGCAAGGCTTCCAGTCCTCCTTGCCACGCCCAGGAAGGAGACCCAGTTCGTGGTTGTGTGCAGGATTCCTGCAGCTGCGTGGTTGATTCTGGGGAACCCAAGACGTCAGGCAGCCGCTCACCCCCCTGCACCCGGTGCAAGGCAAGGAACAACTCCGGAAGCCTAAGCCCCCAGCCCCTGCCGCAGTGTAAGCGCCACAAGCAGGTCCAGCTGCTCTTCTGCGAGGATCACAGGGAGCCCATCTGCCTCATCTGCCGGCTGAGTCAGGAGCACCGAGGCCACCAGGTGCGCCCCATCGAGGAGGTCGCACTGGAATACCAGGTAGGTGCTCCCTGCCTGGGGGCTTCTCTGCCAGGCACTTGGACACACTGGGCCTTGCTTCATTTTCCCAACAACTCTAAGGCGTTGGTGCATTAGCCAGAACTCTTGGTCTGTAAATGGAAAAACCAGAACACAAACCAGGCCAGCAACGATGGGATTTACAGGTTTATGTTGCTCAGAGGTCCAGGGGGAGCTACCTTCAAGTAGAGCTGAATCCTGGGGCTCACTGGGGGTTATTAGGTCTTTCTCTCTCCGCACCCTCCACGCCTGTTGGTTCTGCTTCCCTTGGTGCTGGATTCACTCTTCCTCTCCTGAGCACCCCGCCCCATGCCGTTGGCTGCAGCACACGCAGCTTTGCTCCCAGAAGCAGATTTCCCTCTGGAGTTGGCACCAGCTAAAGATGGTAGGAGCCAAGTTTAAGCTTCTCAACAAGTGCTTTTTTTCCAGGAGCAAATTCAGAAGCAGCTGGAGCATCTGAAAGAGCTGAGAAAACATGGGGAGGAGCAGAGATCCCAGGGAGATAAGAAGACGGCCTACTTCCTGGTGAGGCCCTAGTGTCCGTGGCCAGTCCTTGCCGATTCACACCTACAGAAGGAGGGAGGGGACCTGGAGTGAGCAAGGGTCCCCGAGACTCCGCTGGTTCACAGGGCAGCAGGGATGGTCCCCTGCTCTCAAGGAGCAGGGGTGAAATTGGCAGCCAGGGTGGGCTCCTCCCTGTAGCGGGAGACTCCCCCCCCCAGCAGGACTCTGTCTTGCTTTCTCATACTCCCACAGACTGGTTTACAGCAGCCAACGCGAGGGGCTGTCACTGAAAGACAGGACTGAGGAAAAGGGAGAAGAGATTTTTTAACCTTATACATTCCTCTGCATTGTTTTTTATAATTGTTGCTGTCTGGTTTGTTTTTGTTTTTGTTTTTTACGAAAACCACACTGATTTTTTAAATTCAAATGATTAAAATAGACATTTTAACCATTTAAAACATTTTCTTTAAAACCACAGTTTTACAACACCGCAGATTTCAGTAAGTACAACTCGGCAGCCGCCCTTCTGTCAGGCTGGTGTCCAGCCTCTTGGACCGGTAAGGTGCTTCCATTTTTTCTGGAAGTGGCGGCGCCCACCCCCACAGAGCCTGGATTTGTCTAATGCATTTCCACTGGTTGGACCCTGTCTCCCTCTTTTGACAAGTCCAGTCTGTACCCACCACACCTCCCTGGGTAACAGGTGCAGATTAAGAAAGGGAAGAGTGGGGGGACTTGCCCAGGTGTCAGATTTTGGGGACACCCCTGCACTGTAGCAACATGAAACCTCCTTCCTATAAAGCCAGGTGGCTGGGAACATGTGGATGGAGCAGAGGTCAGGGATGTCCCCAAGGAGGGGGAGGCAGGAGCCTAGGCTGCTGAGGGAAACCCAGGGAGATGAGAGAGTCCAGTCTTCCCTTAAGACACTCACAGCAGCATGGGGTCCTCCTCCCTGCCCCACCTGCTCCTCCTTTTTTCCACAGTCAAAAAAAAAATGTTTGCTTGGTTCAGTGACTGATGCCTGTAATCCCGGCACTTTAAGAGGCTGAAGTAGGAGGATTGCTTGAGGCCAGGAGTTTGAGACCAGCCTGGGTAACATAGGAAGACCCTATCTCTGCAAAAAAAAAAAATTTTTTTTAATTAGCCATCATGGTCATAGGTGGCTGCAGTCCCAGCTACTTAGGAGGCTGAGGCAGGATCGCTTGAGCCTAGGAGTTCCAGGTTCCAGTGAGCTAGAATGATGCCACTGCACTCCAGCCTGGGCGAGAGAGTGAGGACCTTAAAAAAACCATTTTTTTTTTAAACCATAGGGAAGGAAAGCTCTTCTTCTTCTTTTTTTTTTTTTTTTGAGACAGAGTCTCACTGTGTTGCCTGGGCTAGAGTGCCATGGTGTCAACCTAGCTCACAGCAACCTCAAACTCCTGGGCTCAAGCAATCCTCCTGCCTCAACCTCCCAAGTAGCTGAGACTACAGGCATGTGCCACCATGCCTGGCTTATTTTTTCTATATATTTTTAGTTAGCCAATTAATTTCTTTCTATTTTTAATAGACATGGGATTTCACTCTTGCTCAGGCTGGTTTTGAACTCCTGACCTTGAGCAATCCTCCTGCCTCAGCCTCCCAGAGTGCTAAGATTACAGGCGTGAGCCACAGCGCCCAGCCTGGAAAGCTCTTCTTTACAGAAGAATACCAGCTAACATAAATATAGAATGATTGAATTCAAAATATTCCATTATACAAACCCCACCAGAATAATTGACACAGGCAGGAATCATTAACAGAAGCTAAAGTTTAGAGGAAGATCATTAGAGAACAGGATATTTATATACTCCCCAAGTTACTTAATAATTATGAGGAAATGATGCATGTTGACATGGAGAGATCTGGTAGGCCCCTCTTCAACCCAGAGATAATCCAGATATCACAATAATGACAACGGACCAACCGGACATTCCTTGCCTCCAGATGGGATGGGAATAGCACATCAACTATGTAGTTTTCTTGCCTAAAACGTTTAGCCTGAATTTAATCACGAGCGAAATTATCAATTTTAGAATTTAGGCCATTGAACAAGGCAACTGACCTGTCCTCTTAAAACAAAACAAAACAAAACAAAACAAAAACCAGTTACAATGACAACAACAAAACATGAAGAGACATTTTTGGTTCAAAAGAACTAAAGAGTTAGTCCTGTGCTTTTGTATCAAAAATGAAAAGACTCTTAGGCCAGTCTTTCTAGATCTGAAGGGCCCACTCCCCCCTTGGAAGAGGGAAGAGTGCTCTTGGGCTGTCGCACCTCTCTGGAGAGCTCATGGCTGACCACCGTGCGATGGCAGCGGACATCACGTTCACCTACGTCCAGGTGAACTGACCACCCCGTTCAGAACCATCACTGAGGACCTGCTGCCTTCCAGCACTTCTGGGGTGGAGAGAAGTTCCATCCTGGAGCAGTTTGGTGGCCAAAGCCTTGTCCACTTATGTCCCCAGGCATGAGCCACCCTCACACTGGCTTTCAAGGAAGGGAGAAGGTGACCCCAGGCATCTTAGTTTCCTGTGTCTGTCCTAACAAAGTACCACAGACTGTGTGTCTTAAACAACAGACCTTAATCGTCTCATGGGTCTGGAGGCTGGAAGTCTGAGTTCGAGATTGGCTGGCAGGGTTGGCTCCTTCTGAGGGCCGGGAGGGAAGGGTCCATCCATCCTGTGCCTCTGTTCTCGGCTTACAGGTGGCTGTCTTGTCTGTGTGTCTTCACATCATGTCCTCTCTATGTGTCTCTGTGTCCAGATTTCCTCATTTTATGTGGACACCAGTCATCTCCAATATGACTTCACCTTAACTGGTTACATCTGCAAGGAGTCTGTCTCCAAATCAGATCACAGTCTGAGGTCCTGGGGAGGTTGGAACCTCAACACATGAATTTTGGAGGGGACACAGTTGATCCTATAACACCAGGTTTAAGGGCAGTCTCCAAGAGGTAGACCCTGGCCATCCTCAGTCTGTTCTGGAAGGGTCTGGCCATTATTGCTCCCTGCTCTGGAATCCAGACCTCCAAGAGGCGGAGGAGGCCTGCCTCTTATCCACCTCCAGGAGGTGGGCTTCTGGGGGCTCCCGGACACACATACCCACCACATAGCACAGACCCCTATACCTCTCTGTCCCCTGCTCCCCAGAATCAAACTGAAATCCAGAAGCAGCGGGTGCGGAGCCAGGTGGAGCAGCTTTGCAAGTTTCTGGAGCAGCAAGAGAAGGTTTTTGTGGCCTGGCTGGAGGAGCTGGGCCAGACCATTGGCCAGGTCAGGGAGACATATGGCACCCACGTGTCCCAGGACATCGCCCTGCTCGACGCACTGATTGGGGAGCTGGAGGCCAAGCAGCGCCAGTCAGAATGGGAGCTTCTGCAGGTGAGCGCGTCCCATCAGGGCCTCAGGCTGCCTCAGGCTCCCAGCTCTGCCTGAGCCAGTGGGTGAGGCCCTTGAGGCCTGGGGTGGGACTTGATCCCAGTGACCCTCAGTGTGCCCAGACCCCTCTGAGGCAGTCTCCCAGCAGCTCAGGGTGGCCCAGCATCTGGGAGATCCCTGGCATCGCCCAGAGAGGTCAGCAGGGCTTGAGTGCAGTTCTATCGCAGGCCCCGGCTGGCCAGGGTGCCACCCAGGGCGATTAGAATTAGAATCAAGGAGAAGTGCTCCAGTTTTGCTGACATCCTGGGGCTGGGAGCCTTGGGAAGGGCAAGGAGCAGCTGGAAGCCCAGGAGTCAGCCACAGCCTACAGGAAATTGGTAATAGAGAGCTTCCCTCTTTTCTCTCCTAGGACATTGGAGACACCTTGCACAGGTACAGAGAGGCCCCGTGGTGTACCCTTGGGTGTCCTGCAGGAAGCATTTTAGGGAGACAGTCCTAGAAGGGACCTGGGAGGGAGGTGCTCCCAAACCCTAAGTCTGTGACTCCACACCCCTCCCACTTCCTGCAGCTTCCTGAGGCTGTTCTGGGTTTGCATAGGGAGAGTGGGAGCCCGGTCAGGAGGGAGGCTGGCCGGGTGGGCTGCAGACGAGGAAGAATGAATTCTGCCCACCCTACCAACTAGATAGAGGCTTCCTAAGAAAAATCCCAAGTGGATTGTGTCCCATGCAATTTGCCTTAGTAAAATTGCCTCTGCAGAACTTCTGGTGGCCCCAGGGAAGGAAGCACGTCCAGGAGTCTCTGGGGAGCCTGTTGGAAGTGGAGCTGGGCCCAGCAGGAAGGGGAGGGCGGGAGGGAGGGGCTGAGCCTTGGAAGCACCTGGGAGCTTTATAAAACCCTGATGTCCTTTTGTGTCCAGCTCCTTTCACTTAACATGTTTTCAAGGTCCATCCAGTGTAACCCATATCAGAATTCCATTCCTTTCTATGGCAGAATAATAGCCCATTGTATGCATATACCACATTTTGTTTATACATTTGTGGCCATTTGGATAGTTTCTACCTTTTGGCTATTGTGAGTAATGCTGCTATGAACATGGTGTACAAATATCTGCTTGAGGCCCCATTAGTTGGGGCATATAATTCCAGAAGTGGAATTCTGGGATCATGTGGTAATTCTATGTTTACTTTTTTGTGGAGCCTCTGTACTGTTTGCCACAGTGGCTGCATCATTTTGCAGCCCCAACAGCAATGCACGAGGGTTCCAATTTCTCCACGTTTTTGTTGACACTTGTTATTTTCTGCTGTTTTTATCATCGTTATCCTACTGGGTGTGAAGTGGTATTTTATTGTGGGTTTTTTTCTCATTTATTATCATTTTTATTTCAAAAGAAAGAAAAGGACTAGGAAAGTATAATTAATTTGACATAGATAATTCTGGTAGATTTTATCGATACCATTTTAAGGCCATTATTAAATTGTGGTTTTGGTATCAGTGTTTTTTAAAGCTCCCAGTAGGTGCCAATCTGTGGCCAAAGTTGAGGACCAGTGTTTGGAACTGCAGGGAGCACTTTTCTCTGCATAGTCCTGGCTGGGCTGGGTGTGCCCTGTGGAAGCTGCATGTTACTTCCAGCTCATGGGCCCTGGGGCCACCCCCTTGCTCCCGCCCTTTCTGCTCAACAGTCTCTTGTCTCTAGCGCCAAGACAGTGCCTGTCCCTAAGCTGTGGGCCACTCCTCCAGAGATGAAAGAAAAACTCCACCTGTTCTACAAGAAATTAGAGTTTGTGGAGAAGAGCATGAGGCATTTCTCGGGTAGGTGGGCTTGGGGGAAGGTGGGAGGTGCCTGCTCAGCTCCTCCCTGAGATCTGTGCAGCCCAGAGCCCCTGGCTTCCCCTCCCCATCTCCACGGCCTTTCTGACCTGCCTTCGGCCTCTCCCTGATCCATCCCTAGTGAAGGGACCTGACTTGAGCTTCTCCCTGTTCCTTTTCCCCCTTTTCAGAAACACTTCTTTTGGAAATGGAAATGTTCAATGGTGAGTAGGGTGGTGGTTGTGGCAGCAGCCCAGGGGTTACTGGGACGTTCCCTTGTGCTGTTGATTTGGGGGCACTATTTAGAAAACCCCTGTAACAAGGGCAGGAGAAAAGCCACAGCAGGCTCCGCAGGCTCAGTGCCTGACTCGTCTTCTGAGTTAACTCATTAGACCATGGAGTCTCCAGGGCAGACCTGGGTGCCTGGGAGAAACAGGGCTGTACCCAAGCGCAGGATGCAGGCACTGAGCAGGGGGATCCTTGTTTTCCCTTATTGTGGAACGGTGTAATTTAGCCCCTCTAAATGTGAATGCTCAGGACATTTTTACCCCATCTTGTTTTTCTCTGTAGTTCCAGAACTGATTCGTGCTCAGGCTCATGCTGGTAAGTGCCTAGATCAAGGCAAGTGGCCTTGGCCTGCTGGGTCCCTGTGCTGTCCCCCACCATGTTCCAGAAGAGTAGCCCTGTCCTTGTTTCCTGAAGGTGGGGAAAACTCTTTGTGGACGTTGCCCATGGACCCCCAGCTAGGTATTCTGATTCTCTCCGCAGTTAACGTGATTCTGGATGCAGAAACTGCCCACCCCAAACTCATCTTCTCTGATGATCTGAAGAGTGTAAGACTTGGAAACAAGTGGGAGTGGCTGCCTGATGCCCCAGAAAGATTTGATAACTGCATCATTGCCCTGGGCTCTCCGGGCTTCCTTTCCGGCTGCTATTACTGGGAGGTGGAGGTCAGAGACAAGACAGCGTGGGTCCTGGGAGTCTGCAAGTCATCCCTGAGCAGGAAGGGAAACATAACTCTGACACCAGAGAATGGCTACTGGGTGGTGATGATGATGAAGCGAAATGAGTACCAGGCGTCCACTTGTCCTCCAACCCTCCTGCGAATGAAGGAGCCCCCCACACGTGTGGGCATCTTCCTAGACTACAAGGCTAGAAAAATTTCCTTTTACAATGTGACTGCCCGATCCCACATCTACACATTCACCAGCGTCTCTTCCTCTAGGCCCCTTCAGCCTATTTTCAGCCCTGGGATGCCTGATGGAGGGAAGAACACGGGTCCTCTTACCATCTGTAAAGTGGATGACCAGAGGCCTCACTGAATGCCCAAGACTGCATCTCTCTTCCAGCTCCCAGGCTCATACCTTGTATTCACACACTCAACAGTCATTATGTAACACCTTCTGGGTGCCAACTGCTATAGGAAATGTAATGAACAACAAAATGGTTACTGTGCCCAAGAGCTTACCCACTCATAGCAGAGATAGGCTAGGTACAAAAATATTGTTAAATCAAGGGTGGAGACAACACATGTACTGATGACATACCGTGGATTTCAGCAGAGGAAGTATGTGGCTGTTGCATAATAAATCACTGTAGGAACTTGCACTCTCAGATGCTCCTGAGACAGAAGATTCCGCCCATGACAAGGATGTGTCCCCTCATTCTATCTGCCCCTGTCTTGAGGACCCAGGATGCCTAGAGAAAACACAAGCAGACTGGATTTTTATAGATGTATTTGTGTGCCTGGATTAATGAACTATGATTCCTAAGAATATTGACTAGGCTTCATGAATAAACTAATTCGAAAATGTGATCATAATTACATTTGTCACTCGGTTGATCACTGTGGAATCCCATTGTCCTACTGAATGCCCTGAAAGAGATGGGGCTGCTATAGTGGAAAAGCATTTGACACACATTCCAAGTGTCAGACTATTCTGCCTTGATTTGTAGGGGAAAATCTGTGGGGCTATGGAATGTGAGGTTGTTTGAGTTCACACATACCTCTCTATCCTCCCTCATTTAAAAAGATGTAAAGGGAAGGGATGTAAGATCCAAAAAAAAAAAAAAAAAAATAATCAAATGAAGATTAAACTTCAGAATCCTATCCCAACTCCTCTTTCTATCTTCACTACTAGAGTCTAGATTAGACAATATCAATAATCAGGCTGGGTGCAGTGGCTCACATCTGTAATACCAGCACATTGGGAGGCCAAGAAAGGAGGATCACTTGAGACCAGGAGTTTGACACCAGCGTAGGCAACACAGTAAGCCCTGTCTCTACAAAAAATGTTTAAAAATTAGCCAGGCATGGTGGTATGTGCCTATAGTCCCAGCTACTCTGGAGGCTGAGGTGGGAGGATCACTTGAGCCCAGGAGTTCGAGGTTTCAGTAAGATGATCAGTGGTTTCAGTAAGGCCACTGCACTCCAGCCTGGGTGACAGAGGAGACCCTGTCTCTAAAAAAAAAGAAAAAGAAAGAAACCCCCCAAATATCTGGGTTTTTTCAATTATAAAAGTAACTCTCATTATTTGAAAACTTACAGATTTATAAAACACAAAAAGTGAAAAATTTCCTCTAATCCTATTCCTTACAGATAAGCATTAACCCTTGTTGTATATTCCTCCAGTTAAAAAAAACTATTTCAAAAATGACATTATATACATTGTTTTTTAACTTGCCTTTTCACTTACTTTATCTCTTTTTAATGGTTGCATTGGATTCCACTGTATAAACATATCATTTAACCAAGTTTTTGACATTTCAAGCAAAGCTATACCATCGGTGTAGTGTTCTTTAAAGTAAGTGCTGAGAATTGAATGTTACAAAATTTATGAACATTTCACTTTTTAAAATAGTGCCATCTTGCCCTCTTAAATAGTTGTATTAATTTGCTTTCAGAACACTGAATACTACTTTTGTAATTCTTGTTTTATTAATATAAAATAATATAAAAAAATGCATTTCTTTAATTGTATGTGATGACTATCTTTGCATGTTAAAAGGCATTTGCAGATCTATACATTGTTTATAGGCTTAGATTAAGGTCTGATATTTCAAATCTGACATCCATTTTACTGATCAGTTTTTAAAAACAGGATGCCAACAACTTTTTAAAAAAAATCTTCATCATTTTTTCATATTAAGCCTTTATTATTTTTAGTTACAAAATTGAAGTGACATAACCCCAAAAATGATTACTCTCCTCCTTTACTCTCTTCTGTTTCCACCCCCAACCCAAGCGTAACCATTTTAATGGTCTAGCGTATATCCCTCAATACAAACATACAAGGTGTTTTCTGTTTGTTCCAAAAATATAATTATGCATTACATACATAACCCTGAAATTGCTTTTTTCATTTGATATTTTATGGCCATCTGTCCAGGTCTACATATAGTTTTAATCCATTCTTCTTCATTGCTATGTAATTTCCAGAGCATCAATGTGCCAATTTATTCAATTATTTCCTTACTGATGTGATGAACATGCATGTTGTTTCCAGTTTTTGTCACTACAAAGAATTCTAGAAGAAATTTCTAGAGTTCAGATTCACAGATGAGATTGTGAAGGTCAAAGAATACATATTTGTATATTTAATTTAAATATATATTACAAAATAACTGCACACACCACACTACCAGCAAATGGAGTGCCTATTACTCCACTTTCTTCATTGCTTGATAGGTGAAAAATGTCCCCTTTGAAGTGGTAATTTTGAATAGCGGTTAAGCATCTTTTCAAATGTTAATGATCAATTAGTTTTCCTCCTCAGTGGAGCCGTTGCCTTTGTCTTTTGTCAGTTGGCAGGGGCTCATTTCGTGCTGGGAATGTCTAATTCTTTATGTAGCTTATCTTTTACAATTATTTTCCAGTCTATTATTTGTGTGACTTTGTTAACAACGTTTTAAAAGAAGTTTTTAAAAACTATAATCTCACAGGTTTATATTTTACTTTAAGGCATCTCAGTTTTCTTTTTTGCCTGAACGTTAAACTTAACGTTCTCTTTAGTGTCCTTTATCACATGCTCCATTTTTGTACGCAGTATAAAAGGACGGAAGGGGTCTTACTTTTTCCCCAGAAGAGTAGACAATTTTTGTTAGCACCATCTATTTCACTTTAAGTTGAAATGCTGTCCTTTCATCTAGGTCTACATATATTCAGGTCAATCTTGGGACATACTATTTTTTCTACTGTTTTATTTGTTTACTCATAGTTCAAGCCGTACTTTGACTAAAGGAGGCTTTTTAGTAAATTTTGATGTTGGGAAAGGCTGGTATTTCTTATTTTTCAACAATTTTTTGGTGCCACAGTTTTCATATTCCTTTCTTTCTGACATATTTTAAACCCTGGTTAAGGAGTCAGCTATAATTAGCGTTAAGAAAAAGCATTCATTTATATTTTTACTTTTGTCATCCTTCTGGAGGCTGTTGCATAGAGGGAGGTCATCCCTGCCTAACCCTGACAAATGCCTCACTGGGCAATTAACTGAGTGTGGAAACAACGCAGCGACTAAAAAGACGCTGTTCAGCCTCCGTGGGAGGCTGAAATTGAGAAAGGAGACGAGACAGATGGTCTGAGAAGAACGACTAGGATCTCAGAACAGAACATGGCCAGTCCAGACAGCAGTGTATAAGCTGTCAAGCTAGGGCGGGGAATGACGCCCCACCTCTGACCTACTGGACTCCCTGCACCAAGAAAGGCTAAGGAGAGTTCCAGGGCATGACCGAGTGCCATGCTGACCCCATTCCCGCCCCCTCCAAAGTCCTTTCACCGGATGCTGCGGCGGAAACGGTGGCGGCCTTGCGCAGCCTTTCCGGTCAGAGAGACAGTCGGCTTCCGGTCAAGTACGTCCTCCCAGTGGCTGTTTGGAGCTGAACTACATTTCCCAGCAGGCCACGGAGTTAGGGTGGCCTCACTTGGAGTGATGCCAGGGCGTCGTGGAGGACTGGAGCCCGCGTACTGCTTTCTGCCTCCCAGGCAGAGCCACAGAGAGCGCGGCTGCCGCCGGCCTAGCCTCCCTGCGCCCCTGAGAGCTCCGCCGCCGGCCATGAGCCTTGCTCTCTCAAACGGAGACTGCTCGCTCTGAGCGGGGAGACCAAGCTTCCGCACCGGAAACGAGGCAGCGGTCGTGACGCCACGGCTGCAGAGGCACCCGGCCTCCCAGAAGGCACCGCGTCAGGGTCGTCCTCCTCAACTGGCGGCTGCGCGCACGAATAGTCGCCGGCGATCCTTGAGGACACTCCGAAGGGTGAGGGCAGGGCTTGGCTTCTGGCATCTAGCTTTCTGGTCTCTCCCGGAGCCTGGGTATGTGAGCCGCCCAGCGAAGGCTCAGGGGCGGCAGAAGCCCCGATAGGTGAGGGGCTTCGCGAAGGTGTGGGAACGTGGCTGAGGCAGCCTCCGGGGAGAGCGGAGCGTGGTCCGTTTCTGGGGGAGCAAGGCCAGATAGGTAGCGCGCCCCGGCTAGTGCTGCCGGGTGGGCTTTGTGATAAAGGTGCCCCTTGGCCTGGGGAAGAGGCCGCAGAGTGGGCCTGGCCCGGTGGGCCCTAGCGGGATGTCCCCTGCCGTCCTCGACAGGGCTTTGACGGAGGACAGGAATCAGGAGGCCACGTGTGGACACCTCATGCGGCCTTGTGTTTGCTCCCTTGGAGAGTCGTCAGCCGCCGCCCCCCGAAGGGCACCTGAGAGAGTTCTGATCTGAGGGGTGCAATAGGGTCAGTACACCAGATTCAGTGATCAACCGGCTTCTAAGCAGATATTCTCAGAATTGGACCCCAGGTTTTTCTTTTAACTCATTGCTCTTTCTGCAAGCATAGGTTAAATTCCTCTGCCGAGTGGAGTTTGCACTTCGTATTTCCCAGGAGCCTGGCCCTCGATCTTCTGCTTACTGCCTTTGCTTCCTTCTGTTGGCCCTTGCGGTTTGAACAGCCTTTGATTTTCATTCTCAGGATCTGTCTTTCAGCCCTCCTAAGAGTATCCTGTTCAGGGACCTTCTGTTTCAGTTGTTCTTTTCTCTGCTCCAGCTGCTTTTCCCTGCTCGTTTAGATCTCATGTGGTCTCACTACTACCCAAGCCACATATTGGAGTGTCGTCATGCCCTGCTTGGTCCTCTGGATAATCTATGGTTTCTCTGTTTGCAGCTCGGCTATTTGGCAGATTTCCTTCAGTAAGAGGTGGCTCTGGAAGCCCCCAGAAACCAGTGTGGTCTGTGGTTGCAAGGCATGATGACTGCAAAAGTGGTTCCTATGCCTCCAAAGCCAAAGCAGTCCTTTATACTGAGAGTTCCACCAGATTCTAAGCTGGGCCAGGACCTACTTCGAGATGCCACTAGTGGGCCCAAGACCATCCACCAGCTAGTTCTGGAGCACTTCCTCACCTTCTTACCTAAGCCAAGCCTGGCCCAGCCCAATCAGAAAGTCAAGGAGACTTTGGTTATTATGAAGGATGTGAGCTCAAGCCTTCAGAACAGAGGTGAGAAGCATGTGCTAGTTTCACTAGAAGAGAAGGGTGGAACTGGGGGCTGAGATGGGCTTCCATGTTAATAATAAATTCAAGTTAGGATGGTGTTTATTGAGAAAGGAGTTAATTTAATAAGTTGACATGCTAGAAAGAAGAAGTACTTTTTTTTCAAGCCAGAGCTTGAGTGATATACCGGATATATGTAAGGCCATAGAATAAACAGTGTGTGTCTTTCTGTAGTGTCAATTTTACCTAAACATTCTAGGGGATATATCTTTCTTTCTTGATAAAGAAATCAGATGAATGATCAAGTTAACTTCAGTTTGTCAGATTTTAGAAATTTTATACTTGCTCTGGGTGTCTTCACTCCTTGCCTTCCTCCAAGCTTGCCTTTAGGAGCACTTTGGGGGAAATTTTGAAAGGTTCTTTGGGGACTCCTCCTTTTTGTAATGAAGAGACTCCATAAAGGTTCGAGATCCTAGGATTTATAGCTTGAACTCTGTCAGGGCTCACAGGAGCAGAAAAGAGCGTGACTCGTCTGCCTAAAGAGTCAGGACAGCCCGGCCTCAAGGTATGGGTACAGTCTCTCTGTTAGAGTCACAGAGGTTTTCCCTAACTACAGCTTCCTCTCTCCTCAGTGCATCCTTCTCCTTTAGTGAAGTTTCTGCCCAAAGAAGTAGTCCAGCAGCAACAGGAGACGCCTTCTCTGTGTTTGAAAGCTGATCCTGAGGTGGGTTGAGTCCTATTCACTGAATGCATCGCCTTCCCTGGTTGGCCAATTCATGTATAAAAACACAATCTTAGGAGTCGGCCTCCTTGGGCATTTTTCTTCTACTTTTCCTCTGGCTCCTCCCAGCCTGGCTGTTCTGTCTGCACTGCACCTATGTGGGATTTATAGATCCCTTTTGGCACACTTTCCCGTGATCTTTGTGTGTCAGTCTTTCTTACCAACAGGGCTGTCAAGGAACCTCAGTTATTGAGAGGAAAGGGGCCTCTTGCTCTTTCAGGAGCTGGCAGTCTTTGAGGATTTGAACATATTTCACTCCCAAGAAGAATGTGTGAGCCTGGATCCTGCTCAACAACCTACCTCAGAGAAGGAAGACAATGATGTTGGAGAGATGACGTTACTGGGTAAGAAATCAGGTCTTTTGTTGTTCAGGTTGTATGCTGGAGGAAAAGTATGTCCTTCATTTCTTGAGCGTATTTTGAGGCACTATTTACACCTGCTAAGCATACATGCACACACATTTTATTTTTGTTTTATCCCATGTGGCAGAGCCTAGCCACAGAGCTCCAGCTATAGGTGGCCATTTCACTTATATCTTGGGGGAGGCGAGGGGAGAGGGGACTTCTCTTGGTAAGCAAGACTTACAAACAGAAAATGTAGGCAGACTGTTCTGAACCCACTTTCTGGATCTTGTTCTCAGAACAGGTATATTTTGAATTAGTGTTTTCATTGGACACATGAGTAACTCTTTTAAGTACCTCCCCACTTTTTTTGATGTTTAATAGATGTGAAACCTAGTAGTGTAAGTGAAAATATATCCCACTATGATGAAAATAAAGTCTAACACCTAACAAGCCCTTATGTGCTATTATTTCCTATGCACTAACCCAAGTACACTCCATTTGTTTATTATCCCACATACTTCTCACAATACTATTGTGGGATATAGAAATTACTACTGTTTTACAAGTGACAGAACTGAGGTACAGAGGGGTTAAGAAATTTGCTAAAGGTCACACAGCTGTAAGTAGAGGAGCAGGGATTTGGATTCATGGAATCTAACATCAGAATTTGCAGTCATGGCCCAGAACTATGCTGCCTCCTAGCACATTCCTCATGATTTTGTGTGTGAATTGTGTATATGGTTGGTGAGCGGGACATTCTTTATTTGTTCTCATTTCCTAATAATGGTAGACAAGTGTCCCCAGTGCTAAATATGAACTGATCTGGCAGCAGTCTCTCTATAATCTGCCTAAACATGCTTCACCTTTTCTCTACCCTATGTGCTGCTACCCTAGAGGTAGATGTCCTCACAAATGTCTTTACTGAGTGCCTAATATTTTTTCCTTTACCTTCAGTGCTGTTTGCTCCTGAGGCTGAAGTTGAGCAGAAAGTAGGTTTTCGGAGTTGCCTGGGGTGACAAAAGTCCATTATGAGTGTTCAGCTCTTAGCTATATTATACTGTATGGTCAGGGGTAGTGGTACATAATGAGCCTAGTTAATTTCTCACAGATTGCTTTATGTAATATTTTAGAGAAAACTGTAAGGTTTATTACATTAAATTTTTCCTGTGTCTTAGGCAAAGCTAGCATTTATTTTGGGCAACTGGTTGGTGGGTATGTTGCCAGCTCAGGGAACACTTTGGCCATGTACTTTGGGGCCCTGAGACCCAATCCTTACCCTCCCCTCCCCGCTTCCTCCACCCATACCCTGAAGCTGATGGCTTAAGCTTAGAGTCATTTGCCAACATTTCATAAATGCTACTTATTTCTTCATCAGGCAGTGTTGGGTTCTGGAATTGATATTCATTGATATGAATTCATACGTTTGCATAAATATACATACTGCTCCATTCCTTCCTTTCATGACCTTCAAATCTGGTTTGTTGTAAGACAAGTAATTCACGTAAAAGGATAAGCAAGGTGAAATTTTTTTATAAGTATAAAGAGCTGTCACAAGGTTGAAGCACAGTTTGGATCCAGGAGCAGAGTTTGGAAGAAGGTGGATTTGGTTTTAGAGGAGACTGAATCCATGATAGGAAATAAAATGAAATTATCCTCTGGATATTTGGAAATTGGAGACTGGAGCTCAGATGTAAGGATGTAGAGATTTGGGAGTCATCAGCTTTCCAGGTGATCATTGAAATAGTAACATCAGTTTTTGTAAAGGGAAAAGTATAAGGGATTGAACATAGTGGAGACAGGAATCAAAGGAGAGTCCTTAACGTAAGAGAACAGAGAATAGTGTCTCAGTCCAGGTGAACCACATAAAAATAAATAGGGTTAGCACAGATTTTGCTGAAGTAAACAAACATTGCCAATAGTTTACTGGAATGCTCAACATGTTTACATTCAACCAAACATGTAAACAGTCTCAGTATTGTTCAATACATGGTACTGTGAGACTTTACATTACAGCTGTATAGAAAATTTGAAATGACAGCATGATTAAAATTTACACTTCCCTTATGAGTAATGATGTTGAGTAACTTTCTACAAAATTTTCTACAAGTTTATTTTTCATTGGCCATTGCATAACTTGTTTTGGGGGAAGTGCTTTTTCAAATTATGCGTGTGTGTGCATGTGTGGGCAGATTAAGCAGATTCTCAGTAAAATAGTTCTTATATCTCCTCTCTGCTATGATAGGAGAATACACCTTTTCGAGGTTAATAAAAATTGACTAAATTCTATGTAACAAAGAAAGACTCAGTAGATTCCATAGAGTAAAATAATATAATAGTATCACAATGCAGTACAACTGGAAGTTAATAATGAAATCAGAAAATAGAAGTTCCTTCTACCTGGAAATTTTAAAACTTAAGCAACCTTGGGTCAAAGGGGGGAAAATAAAATTATATAATTTTTTAGGAAACACTATATGGTCAGCCCTCCATATCCATGGGTTCAATAACCAACCATGGACCAAAAATATTAAAAAAAAAATGGATGGTCACATCTTTACTGAACATGTACAGACTTTTTTTTTGTCATTCTCTAAACAATGCAGCATAACACTATTTATATAGCATTTGCATTATATGAGCTACTATAAGTAATCTAGACATAATTTAAAGTATATGGTAGGTTGTACGTAGGTTATATGCAGATATTACACCATTTTACATGAGGGATTTGAGCATCCGTTGATTTTGATCTCTGAGGGAGGTCCTGGAACCAGTCCTATATGGATTCTGAGGACAACTATTTACTAGAATCTGTGGTGTAACCTAAAGTTGTACTCTGAAGAAAATTCAGGCCTGTAAAAACATGTGTATTAATGTAGAAAAATGAAAATAATTAAGCCTCTAATTCAAAGTTAGAAAACCAACAGGATAAATGAAAACAGAATGAAGGTATTAAATACAAAATTAGAAATTAATGAGTTAAAAATAGAAAAAAAAACTAATAAAAATTTGAACAAACATAGATAAACCAATTTCCATAGAGGAAGATGAAATTGTCAAAAAACTAGCCACCTATGCAAGAAGCAGCACCAGACTCAAACAGTTTCACAGGAAGTTCTCCTAAACTTTGAAGGATTAGACAATTCAGGCTGGGTGTGGTGGCTCATGCCTATAACCCCAGCACTTTGGGAGGCTGTAGTGCGAGGATCATTTGAGCCCAGGAGTTTGAGACTGCAGTGAACTATAGTCGGGCACTGCGCCCAACCAGGGTGATAGAGCGAGACCTTATCTCTTAAATAAACAAATAAATAAATAACAATTTAAATGCTATGAAAACTTAGTCTAGAAAAAGAAGGAAAATTTCAAAATTCTTTTTATGAAATTACTGTAACAAGAATACCAAAACATGATACAAATTACCACGACCAAATGAAATTTATTCTAGTAATGCAAAAATAACTTACTAACTTGGCTTGGACTGTTAAGAATAGAGAAAATAGCAGAAAACTATTATTTATATCTTATAATGAAAAGGAAAAAAAATCCTATGATTATTTTCTTAGTTACTGAAAAGGTGTTTGACAAAATTCAAACCTCTTCTCCATAAAAACATTTAACAAAATAGTAATTAATGGATACTTCCTTAATAGGGCACTTATCCTTTCAGCCGGCATTAAAAGCATTTCTTTAATGGGAAGCACTGGGAGGCATTCCCACTAAAATTAGTAATACAATGATGAAGCCCGCTGTTACTGCTACTGTTTAGTACTGTGTTTCAGGTATTAGCCAGTGCAATTAAATCATAAACGCATAAGGATTTGAGAGAAAGATAAAACTGCTTCTATTACATATGCTATAATTGTGTAGCTGGAAAACCCTGGAGAAGTCTGAAAACTTACAAATAATAAGAGTATTCATATTCAGTAAGGCGATGGGGTTTAATAAACACTTTTAAAAGACCCAAAAGATTTGAATGAATGCAAAGAAATACCATGTTCTTGGCTAGGAAGACTTAACATCATAAAAAGGAGTCATGTGTCCCCAGGTATATTTATGAATTTGACGAAATTCCTTTAACAATACTAATAGGATTTTTCCCCTGAAACTAGACAACTGATTTCAAATTCTGTTGGAAAAGCAAATATAAACAATTAACCAGGAAAATTGAAAAGGAAAAGCATTGTGGGCAGGAGAGGACCTCACCCTGCCAGGTTTGCAAGCAGCCCAGAAAGCCTGCTTAATTAAAACAGCTTAAGAACAGATCGACCAGTGGGATGGAATAAAAAGTCCAGAAGTAGCCTCAAATACACACGAGGATTTAGTATGTGATAACACTGGCATCTTAAGTCAGCAAGGTAAAAAGGGACTTTTTGATAAAAGGTGTTGGGACAACTGAGTAGCCATTTGGTGAATTGGTACTTTACTTTGTATACCAAGAAGAACTGCAATTGGATCAGAGATTTTGAATGTTTAAAACAAACATAAAAGCAAAATTAGAAAATATGGATGAATTCCTTTATAACCATGGGCTAGGAAGGGTTTTGTAAGTAAGACTCAAAAGCCCAGAAGCCTTGAAAGAAAAGATTGATGATAGATTAAAATCCATAAAAATTAAAAACTTATACATGCCAAAATAAGAAAGAAATTTATAAGCAAATAAATACAATAAATCGGGGGAAATGTTTGCAACTCATATCAGGCAGAAGCCTAATCTTCCTAATTTATAAACATCTCTTAGAAACAGAGAAAAGAAAGACCACAATAAATTCACTAAGACAAATTACCTTTAAACATGTGAAAAGATGTCCAGCCCTACTCAATTAGAAATGCAAATTATTAAATAAACCTCTACTGAGTTAACATTTCTTGTGTGTGTCAGATTTATAGAAATTGAAACTCAACACATTGATGGTGAGGTTGTTGGGAAAAGGTATATTGCTGGGGGGCATGCAAAATGCTACTGTCCCTCTGTGTGTGAATTTGTAACTACTCATACTACAAATGTATTTGACCTTTGATCCAGCAGTTCCACTTTTGGGAATTTTACCAGCACATACATCAACAGAATACATTCAAAATGATGTACAAACAAGGATATTCATTGTGGTATTGTTCATGTGGTAAAAACACAAGATTGGAAACCTTCCAAGTGTCTGTCTGTAAGAGACTGGTTGAATATGGTGTGTCCATGCATAATACCATGATAAATCTCTATATACCGGGATACTGTGATTGGAAAAAGCAAGTAGTTGAAATATACCTAGTATGTTACCTTTTATATAAGAAAGGGCAAGAAAAAGTATTACCTAAAGAGACAACAGAATAATAAAAAGAAACTAGTAAAAACTATAAAAACTGGACGATGAATAGAATGGATGGGAATAGGTGTTGGAGTAAGGCATCTCAGTGTATACCTTCCCATGTTTTGATTTTTGAGTCATACAAATGCATTAGCTATTAAAATTTTAATTTTAAAGATTAGTACACTAAAGGAATGTAAAATATATTCATTGACACTTGCAGGAAAATGAGAAATATGAGATTCAGTGAATTCCCCTCAAAATAGATATTTAGTTCTTTAAAATTAATATAACCTAATGTTTATAACTTATAAAATACTGGTGATAATTTCTTAAAACTGAGAACAAAATGAAGACACCTGGTACCACTAGCAATATCATTAACTAGATTTGCTAAAGCAATAAGATAAGAAAAAGGGATGAAGAGCAATAAATTTTAGAAAGGGAGAGAACCAAAATATTTGTATTTAGGAAATCTAAAGGGATCCACTAAAACATTATTATATTTGATAGTTTCAAAGTAAGTAGGGAATAAATATATATCAATAGCATTCATAAATACAAAATAATGAAAGTTCTCATTTAGAATGGCAATAAATAGGAGTTAACAAGAGATTTTTTTGTTAGCTTTCTGGATTATGGAAAAAAAGGATATTTTATTGGTAAATGTAAAAGAAGATTTTTATTTATTTATTTATTTATTCAAGACAAGGTTTTGCTCTGTTGCCCGGGCCAGAGTGCAGTGGCGTCAGCCTAGCTCACAACAGCCTCAAACTCCTGGGCTTAAGTGGTCCTCCTGCCTCAGCCTCCTAAGCAGCTGGGACTATGGGTGTACACTACCATGTCTGGCTAATTTTTCTGTATTTTGTAGAGATGAGGTCTTGCTGCATTGCCCAGACTGGTCTCAAACTCCTGGCTTTGATTGGTCCTCCCGCTTTGGGCCCCCAAAGTGCTCAGATTACAGGTGTGAGCCACCATGCCTGGCCTAAAAGATTTTTAAATAATGAAGAGACAGAGTTCTAAATGGGAGAACTAAAGGCATGTAAAGATATTGGTACCTTTTAAATTTATTTCTACTGTAAATGCAGTAAGACTTAAAAATTTTGAAAAGATGGAAGTATTTTGGCTGGTCTTACAAAATTAGACATGTTACAAACCTATAACTAAAACAGTGTGGTACTAGTGAAAGATAGCCAAAATATAGCCCAATTGTGTATAAGGCTAATATAAACCTTTCAAAACAAGGTGAAAATGAGACTATTATAAACTATAAAAATAAGTTATAGAAGAATGGCCAAAAAATAGCAGAACTTTGTCAGCTAATCCTAAAAGATTTATTTATTTTTTTCTGGTTTTAAGTTGTAGAGTTAAAGAGGAAGACTTCAATTAAAAACTATATTTGAATCAATAATGATTGATTGACAAGGCCAGGCATGGCGGCTCACGCCTATAATCCTAGCAGTCTGGGAGGCTGAGGCGGGAGGATTGCTTGAGGTCAGGAATTCAAGACCAGCCTGAGCAAGAGCAAGACCCCGTCTCTACTAAAAATATAAAAATTAAAAAAAAAAATAATGATTGACAAAGAGATTAAGATCTGTAATATATAAAATTTATATCTCTTAACCCAATAGATAAATTATTTTGCATCTTCAAAATGCAGACTAAAACTACAATGAGAAACCATTTATACCTATTAAATATTTCTAAATTTAATGCTGGCAAGAGTGGATAAAATTGATACATTGGTTATTGTATTGAAATTGGTACAGCTTTGGAAAGCAGTATGAATGTTCATATCAAGAGCTGGGATAAAAATTGACATATGCTTTGACTCAGCATTTTCATTATCCAAAGGGAGTGATTTAAAGGAATAATACAAAAGAAAAAAATCTATTGGTGTGAAACTGCTAAATCCCACAGAGATTCACATTTCTGCTTCAGGATCAGCCCCATGTCTGAGTCCTTGATTTGAACCCTTTCCTTTATTCTCAATCGTTTGAATTGAGGGGTCCCTCGTCACACAGGTATGTTCACAGGATACTTGATTTTCACTTTGTTACCTACTCTTTATAATCTGTTATTTCATATACTTTTTAAAAAATTATTATATAAAACAGAAAAGCCTATAAATCATAAGTAGCCCAGATTTTCACAAAATGTATGCACTCATCTAACTACCACCCAAAAGTGGCTATTCCTAGCACCCCAGAAATCCCTCTTGTGCCCCCTGCCCAGCCACTACTCGTCCTCTTCCCCAAAGAAAAACACTCCTGACTTTTATCAGTTGTGGTGATCTCTGTAATGGTCAGATAATCTTTTGTGTGAATATGCTATGCCTTCTTTAATTTTGGTCATTTGAATTGTTTTTAGTTTTTCATTGTATAGGATACTGTAATATTATCCAGTGATTATAATATTATTTAATACAGTGAAAACCTATAAGCAGTTCATCTTGCCAGTTACTAGACTACTAAAGACAATGAGTGGTGTCCTTTATGATTTATGTTCTTCATCCCCTAGTCCTTAGCTGAGTGCTCTACACAGAGTATAGGTCAATATGCACTTGATGAGTAATTGGTATGTATGGAAAACAAACATATGAAGTCTTTCGGTACAATCCTACTTTTTTTTTTTTAAGTGAAAAGAGGATTGTATGCTTTTGCATTGTGGGGAATGGAAAGATGTATCAATCATGTGTATCCCACCTTCAGTAAGAGTGAAAGAATGTTGATGACGGTATCCACTGGTCCTCAGATTTCTGACTTTCAAGGTTACTGTGTCATGAGAAATCTGACTTGTTTTTTCCTGCCTGGTGGTGTCATATCCCTCAAAATTTATTAAATTCTCTCTTTGTTTCAGAAGTCAATGACAGCAATCCTGGGAGTGATGAACTTAAGAAGGAAACAGTAGAGAATGAAGATAGTAAAGAAAAGTCTTTAGATTGTGATGAAATGGATTGTTCCTTGCTCTCCGAACAACCTCCAGATTGCCAGGAAGAAGAAAAACTAAGTACACCTGTTCCAAAGAAAAGGAAAATGAGAAATCTTTTAGTTACCATTGAAAATGATACCCCACTAGAGGAACTCTCAAAATATGTGGACATCAATGTTATTGCACTTACTCAAAATCGGAGACCAAGGAGATGGTACACTTGTCCGTTGTGTGGGAAACAATTTAATGAAAGTTCTTACCTTATTTCCCACCAGAGGACTCATACTGGAGAAAAACCATATGACTGTAGTCACTGTGGGAAAAGCTTCAATCATAAAACAAACCTCAATAAACATGAGCGAATCCATACAGGAGAGAAACCTTATTCCTGTTCTCAGTGTGGCAAAAACTTTCGTCAAAATTCTCATCGGAGTCGCCATGAAGGAATCCACATAAGGGAGAAGATATTTAAGTGTCCAGAATGTGGGAAAACCTTCCCCAAAACTGAAGAATTTGTGCTTCATTTACAGAGTCATGAGGCTAAGAGGCCATATGGTTGCAAAAAATGTGGGAGAAGATTTGGTCGGTTGTCAAACTGTACCCGGCATGAGAAAACCCACTCAGCATGTAAGACCCGAAAGCAGAAATGATGTTAGGAAAGGTCTTATGGTCCTATCTGAAAATGAAAAGTTTCATAAGGAATTCTGAATTCCCAGGCTGCCTAAAAAGATAACAGATATGTGAAAACCTCATTATTGCCAAAATTGGATAAATAGCAATCTTGGCTGAAACCTCAACTTGTTAGAAAATTCACAGGGAAGGAAACATCTTCAAGGGCTATACCTCAATTAGCATCCAGGAACTAAGAAATTTTCTTTTGTGAAGCACAAGAATGTGCAAATCACAGATCCCTATCCCAAAAAGACTTTTAAGATGAGTGTGGAGTCTGTTTACTTGCAAGGTGAACAGAGTGACTGTTGTCTATTGAAAGTATATCCATTCCCTCCTCCCCCATGGGAATTGATACTTGAAAAGTAATCAGAGGTCCTTATCTGGAACTGTGTTCTCCTGAAAAAACTGAACTACTGATTTGTTAAGCCAACAGCTTCCAATAGCAATTTATATAACCCTCTTAGAACACCTGTTAAGTCTTGAGTGTTGAAAGGAATTGTTTACTTTAGAACACAGGAAAACTACAGCAATTGAATGTCTCACTTTTCTATGTGATCTAAACTAATGATCAGTTTCAATAACATTTGCAATTTGTGGTGAAAATTGACTATTTTACAGAAATTCTTTCCACAACATAATTTAAAGGTGTCTGCTGTTCTTACTGTATTTTGTTCAGCTGTTAATCTCTCAAACAACTCTGTCATGCCTCTCCCTTGCTGAAAGAAGTTTGGCCCATCCAGCCCCACTGCTAAAAAAGCTCTTCACAGTCTTGTCCCTCTGTTGAGCCTGAATCTCATGTGCTGGGAAGGAAACCTAAAGAGCCTGGAGAGGAGGGGCAGACCTGCAGGCAGCAAAAAGTTGGCTTGGATCCATGTCTGGTCAATAACCTTAAGTCTCCCCTACAGGGTCATCAGACCCTTGGCAATGAAGTGGTCACTACCTCACAAGGTCTCTAGTGGTTAGATTACGTTGCCCTTCAAGAGACAGGATTCCAAGTGTCTTCGTTGTAGTGGATATTTGTCTTTGGCCTCCTGACACCCAGGCCCTCCTGTCCTCTCTGCCTAGAGGCAAGGCCAGCAGTGCCTTTATGGGACCAACCGTGTGGTGTGATTTAGGGATTCTCGATCAATTTTGCTTGTTTTAGGTTTCCCAAAGTTACTTTGATTGGAATGTTGGAATGGGTTAATCCTATAAGCTATTTTGGAAAAATTAACTTTACAGATTTTGTTTCCCATCCAGAAACATGCCTTTCCATTTATTAGAGTATTATATTCCCTGGGTGAATTTTTCTAATTATCTTCATCTTGACTTAAGTCCTATATCATTTTGTTATAGTAAATAGTTTTTATCCATTATATTTTTCTAGTTGGTTATTGCTCTTACATAGGCAGGTTATTTTTTATATATTTTTGTAACAAGCCACGCCACTGAATGTTCTTAATTTCCAACAATTTCTTCGTTTAATTTTGTTTGTGGTAAAATTATATCATCTACAAACAATAGTTTTGTTTCTTTCCTTCTGCCTATTGATCTGTTTTGGTTTTTTTGTTATTTTTTAACATGTAATTCTAGGGCTCATTGGTTTGGTACAAAGCATTCTGAAAAGAAGGAAATTTTATGATACAATTCAGTCCAGAATCATAATTTAAAAACAAAAAACCCATACAACTCTTCAAGGCCACGGAAAAACTGTCCTTTAACAACTTTGTATTGCAAGCCAACAGTACCCAAAAAAACAGGGACAAAACTGGCTGCCAACACCTTATTCACTTATTCTTTGAAAGTCCAGCCAACACACTAGACAGGAACACGAGGACCAGTGCTAGGACAGGAATCCTGAGGCAACATTGTGCCAGGTTGGCTACGCTGTTATCACATGTAGGAGGCCCTCCTGTGCACCCAGAAAACAAAGGCACAGTGCCACTGGGCAGTGACTGGAGAGAGTGGGGTCCCCAGGCGAAGAGCCCTGTCCCCTGCCCAAGGGTTGGGTGTTTGATAGTCCTCCTGTGGCTGTGGCAGTCTCCAAGGTGCATTTTTTAAAAAGTTTGTGTGGGTGACGCTGCCATTACCCAAGCCCGCCCTCACGAGGAGAGGTACCCGGGTCATGGTTTCCAGCCAGTCCAGTCCAGCTGTCCCCCAGATGGCAGGGCCAAGGCCTCTGGATTTCTGCACCCGCTGGACCCAGCAGCAGGGTAGGTGGGGCCAGAGGATAGCGCCTCTGCCTGGGAGCAGTGCAGGACCTGGGCTGCATGCAAACGCAAGAGCCCCTGCGAAGCTGTCGGAAAAGTAAGTGCTCAGTAAGAGCCCAGGAAAAAAAAAAGGCACGTTGAATAGTTTTCCAATATAGCAGCAAGAGTTAGACAATATGAAGGACCAAAGATCCAATTCCAAAAGCAACTACAAATTGAAAATGTGCCCTAAAAAGGCAGTGCTAGGCACACACAACCCATGGAGTTTCCTGGGGGGTAGGGGAGGTGGGGGAGGATAGAGGTCCAGAAAATCTCATATGAGGCTACAAATGTGCCAAGCTCTAGGATCGGAAGAGTGTGACCAGGTTGGATTTCCCTAGAGGGCTCTGGGGAAGTGGCGTTGAAAACACTCAGACCAGAAGGATGAGCTGGAGGAGGAGGACCCAGTAACAAGACAGGAACAGACCATTGTTAGATAAAGAAGCAGGAGTGGCTGGAAGACATATGAAAGTATGTTCAGCCTTCCTCATGATCTAAGAGTCACAAGTTGAAAGAAAAAGATACCATTTTTGGTGCATTCACAAGCAGAGGTTTTTTTTGTGTGGAAATGTCCAGCTTGGCAAAAGACGGATGACAACACCTGTCACCACACTGTGACAAGAATGTTAAAAGACATTATTACCCTTTGACCCAGCAATTTGTCTTCTATGTAGGACAAATGTCATTTAAAAATCATAACATAATACTCAAACATTAGAAACCTAAATGGTTGAATAAGTATGATGGGATATTATATAGCTAATAAAAATGTTTTTGGTCGGGTGCAGTGACTCACGCCTGCAATCCTAGCACTCTGGGAGGCCAAGCAGAAGGATAGCTTGAGGCCAGGAGTTCAGTACCAACCTGAGCAAGAGTGAGACCCTGTCTCTACAAAAAATAGAAAAATTAATCAGGTGTAGTGGTACACTCCTGTAGTCCCAACTACTCAGCTGAGACAGGAGGATCACTTGAGCCCAGGAGTTGGAGGTGGCAGTGAGCTGTGATGACGTCACTGCACTCTAGCCTGGGCGACAGAGCAAGATCCTGTTTCAAAAAAAACAAACAAAAAAAAAACCCAACAATGGATAAAAAGAATTATGTACCATGACCAAGTGGGATTTATTGAAGGTACACGAGAATTTTAACATTGAAAAATCAATAAATAGGAAGGGCGTGGTGGCTCACAACTGTAATACTAGCACTCTGGGAGGCCGAGGCAGGAGGATCACTCAAGGTCAGGAGTTCAAGACAAGCCTGAGCAAAAGCGAGACCCTGTGTCTACTAAAAATAGAAATTAATCGGCCAACTAAAAATATATAGAAAAAATTAGCCAAGCACGGTGGCACATACTTGTAGTCCCAGCTACTCGGGGGGCTGAGGCAGGAGGATCGCTTGACCCAGGAGTTTGAGGTTGCTGTGAGCTAGGCTGACACCATGGCACTCTAGCCTGGGCAACAGAGTGAGACTCTATCTCAAATAAATAAATAATCAATAAATATAATCCATCACATCAACAGGCTAATGAAGAAAAATCATATGATCATAGATTTTTTGTCTACATAGATATAGAAAAAACATTTAACAAAATGCAACCCTCATTTATGATAAAAACCCTCAGCAAACCAGGAATAGAGAGAAACTTCCTCAACTTGAAAAAGAACATGTACAAGAATTTGCGGTTAGTATCATACTTACTGGCCAGAACCTAGATGTGTTGTTCCCCCTAAGATCAGGAATAAAGAACAAGGATAAAGAACAAGGATGTCCCCTTTCACCCAAAGTCCTAGCAAATGCAATAGGACAACTATAGGAAATAAAAAGTATACAAACTGGAAAGGAAGAAATAAAACTGTCTTTGTAGATTACATAATTGTTTATGAAGAAAATCTCAAAGAATAGATTTTTTAAAAACCTCCTGAAGCTCCTAAGTGCTTATAACAAGGTTACAAGATACAAGGTTAATATACAAAAGCCAATTGTTTTCCTACATATCAGCAATGAGCAATTGGAATTTGAAATTAAAAATACAACACCATTTACATAGCACCAAAAAATCTTTAGGTATAAATCTAATAAAATATATACAAGATCTATATGAGGGAAACTGCCAGATTTGATGAAAGAAATTTTTTAAAAAACTCAAAGAATGGCTGGGCGCGGTGGCTCATGCCTGTAATCCTAGCACTCTGGGAGGCCGAAGCGGGTGGATTGCTCAAGGTCAGGAGTTCGAAATCAGCCTGAGCAAGAGCGAGACCTCGTCTCTACTATAAATAGAAAGAAAGAAATTGGCCAACTAAATATATATAGAAAAAATTAGCCAGGCATGGTGGCACATGCCTGTAGTCCCAGCTACTCAGGAGGCTGAGGCAGAAGGATCCCTTCAGCCCAGAAGTTTGAGGTTGCTGTGAGCTAGGCTGACGCCACAGCACTCACTCTAGCCGGGGCAACAGAGTGAGACTCTGTCTCAAAAAAAAAAAACAAAACTCAAAGAATATCTCAACAAATGAAGAGCTAGTCCATACACACAGTTAGAAAAATTCAGTATTGTCAGGTTGTCTCACCCCTACATACAACTCCTTCTTGATAGTCCACTTGGATGTCCAGTGGACAAATTCAACATGCTCAAAACAGAAATCTTGATTTCCCCCACCATTTTTCTTTTACTGTTACTATGGCAGAAAGCAAATGACTATGTAACATTCTATTATTTTTGATGGCATTGAGATTGTTTCAGCATGAGAGATAGATGATATAAATGTATCATCAAAGAGGTTAGCAGAAAAACCTGCAGTCCTGAATTTGAATTGGAAGCATCAATATGGACTCATGATGTATTTGTATCTTAAGAAAGTGTTCTGAGGCCCGGCACAGTGGCTCACACCTGTAATCCTAGCACTCTGGGAGGTCAAGGTGGGAAGAATGCTTGAGGTCTGGAGTTCAAGGCCAGCCTGAGCAACAGTGAGACCCCGCCTCTACTAAAAATAGAAAAAATTAGCTGTGCGTCATGCCTGCCTGTAGTGCCAGCTACTCAGGGGCTGAGGCAGGAGGATCCCTTGAGCCCAGGAGTTTGAGGTTGCTGTGAGCTACGATGATGCCTCTACACTCAACCCGGGAGTGACAGAGTGAGACTCTGTCTCAAAGAAACAAAAAAAGAAAACAAACAAAACCCCAAAAGTGTTTCTATCCACTGAAAGACGCTAGAAAAAATTACCAACTCAATAGCAGTGAGGAAAATCTCTTACTAAAACGGAAACAGAGCATTTTATATACGTGGCTGACTCTAGACCTGGGGTAGAAAATGTACAAAATGAGTCTAGTTGACCTTGTCGTACCAGATAGCCAGGATGCTATCAAAAGATCCCTCAGATTCTGTCAAAAGAACTCAGAAGCCAACTTAAAGAGATTCCCATGGGCCAAAGACAGGACAATTTGAACATCAAAAAGGACAATAACTGCAATTATTGAAAAACATCAAGTATATGTAAATCTTAGAGTTTATAATTATACTTAAATGTTTTTAAGTTGGTTGCCATTGGAGGATGCTATTTATTCATTATTCATTATTTCGAACACCTGTGGAAAAAGGGAAAGCATCTAGCATTTATCTTGTCATTTCTATACAAGCTGTTGGGAAACCAGTAACTGATGATGGGAAGTTTCTGTTAATAAAAATATTCTAGTTAGTAAAAAGTGTTCTTCTAATCAGTAAAATTTAATCACTATCTTGCAACATCTAATGAATTCATCGATCTTAGCATTAATCAATACTCACTAACATCAGAACAAAAGGGTGAGAATCCCAGCTCTACAGAAAGTTTTTAAAAAATTAGAGGGAGGTGGTGGCACATGCCTGTAGTCATAACATCTGCAGAGTCTGAGATGAAAGGATCACTTGAGCCCAGGAGTTCCAAGTTGCAGTGAACTACGATTGAGCCACTGCAACTCCAGCCTGGACAACACAGGGAGACCCTAGCTCAAAAAACAGGGTCAGGGGAGGCAACGGAAACAACCAGACATTGTGTACCTTCTGACTGAGGAAGACATCACTGCCCATAATGTAGTCTTGCAAAAAAAAATTTTGAATTTTAATCTGATCAAGCCTCCAGATCCAAATTCCATTTAAAGGAAATACACAGGACAGAAGAACATTTTAAATGGTACAACGGGAATGCAATTACCAAAATCCAGATTATCGGAGACTTGATAGCACAAATAGCTCAGGTTTCTTTCAACAAATACATTGTAAGAATAAAAGATATGGAAGGGGAACATATTAATAGTTTAAATCAAAGTTTATACAACAGTTAAGGTACATAACAATTGTAATGTGCAGACTTTGGGTCTTGATTCAACCATTGAAAAGAAAAAAATAAAGACTTTCGTGAGACAATTGGAGACATTTGATAAAATTAAGGAACTACTATTAATTTTCTAAAGCACGGTAATGCTATGTGGTTATTTGTTTTAAAAAGAGCGTCGTTATCTTTTAAAGACACAGAGAGAAGCATTTATAGACGAAATGATACCTGGGATTTAAATTAAACAGGAGGGGGAAAGAGGCCATGGGTATAGATGAAATAATACTGGCCAGGATTGATGCCATTGTCTAGCTAATGAGTACTCACCAGACCACTGCTCTCTGCTGTCTACTATTGTGTAGGTTTGAAATTTTCCACAGTAAAGTGTTTTCTTAGTTAAAAAAATTTAAGATTAAAACATGTCACTTAATATGCTTAATTTTTCCCTTCTGGGAATGTCTTGGACCATGAAGATAAGGGCCATGGTAGAAGAGTAATTCACTGGCTAAACAAAACTCAAAATGGGAAAGTAAGAAATGACCGATAAATTTACAAGAACATCATTGATAGGAAAGCACATCAAATACACATCATGGGAGTAGCAGAAGGAGAGGAGAGAAAGGAAGAGAAGAAAAAGTGAAGAAATAATGGCTGAAAACTTCCTAAATTTATTTTAAAAAACAACAACCTATATTTACAGAAAGCTCAGTAAATATCAAGTAGGATGAACAAAAAGAGAACCACAAACAGACACATCATAGTAAAAATGGTGAAAGTCAAAGACAAGGAGAAGATAACCAGTTTCATATTAATTCTTTTATATTCTGCAATCATTTTCAAAATAAAATGCAGACCACACTTTTAAAGAGTAAATTTCCTTTATGTTTTAATTCAGAAAGAGAATTACTAGCAAGTATATTTTGCTAGAGAACTTGATAGAGATATATAAAGATAGTAACATGAAGTTGTGGAGACTATGTAGCACTTTAGAAAAGCTTTATCATAAAATGAAAGCTGGAAACCAGGATATGAGTTGGTATCTAAATAAAAATGTCTGAGTGCACTGGCATAGAAAAAGCACAGGGTGAAAACAAAAAGTGCAGTTCACTGACATGGCTGGACATTGGAATTGCGGAAGATACTACTTTCTCGCTTAACTTACCCATACACCTGCCATGATGTGGGACACACAGAACTCAGAGAAGAAAATAAAAATGATTTGCTCAAATGAGAGGCAGAATCAGGACTTTCTGAAGCTTAGAATAAACTCTCCCTATCTTGCCCCAACATCAGTCTGATCTTCCCATTAGACGTGCTCATCTCAAGGGGTCTGCCACGAGGAAGGATCACCAGCCCTGATACTCAGGAGTCGGCCTGGCACTCACAGCTATGTCTTGGCGCTCTCTAGATAAACAGAGAATTTCACAGAACAGCAGTATCAGATAAGTCCACTGTGCAACTGTGACGGAACAAAATAAAACAAGACTATTCTCTCGTCATGTCTCAACACAAAACGTGAATACTGTCCTAGGCACAAAAATGACCAAAATCCCCCTGCGCTGGCTGATATGAGTGACTGCTGCTTCTTTGCCAGTCACAGGTTTGGCCTCAGTCTAGTCTTCCTTCCCTTAGATAAAATACATTAAGATATCCAACCAGAATTACCCCTATTCTGTAATAACATTTAATCCAGAGGAAAGACCATTCCTAAATCCTCACCAGCCATCACACAAGTCCAGCTCCTTTTTATCACCCTGTGGAGACCCCTCCCTGCTCCCTGTTATAATGAGTAACAAATCTGATGTGTGGAGCTACAGGGATGTTCTTGGTGGGGCTTGGCCGGAGGGCATTGACAATTGGGACAGTCAAGTCATTTGATTAAAGGGTCTCTATCAAGAGTTTTGTTCTCCCAAGGTAGACAGTAGATGTTTCTCTTACCAAAGACAAATGCTAAGTTTCACACAGTAGAAAAAACAAACATGATTTTCTTGGAAAATTAGTTGCCTCCATAATTTTTTTAAGCCATATCTTTATTGGGTAAAAAAAATTTCATGGCAATCACTTTTCCAAGAGCCCCTTTTATGTCCTTGTTCCTCAGGCTGTAGATGACAGGGTTTAGCATGGGAGTCACCACTGTATACATCACAGCAGCTGCTATATCTTTCTCAGCCAAGTGAGAGGACAACGGGTTGAAATAGAGAGATATTATGGTGCCATAGAAGAGGGACACGACAGCCAGGTGGGAGCCACAGGTGGAGAAGGCTTTCCATCTTCCCTTTGTAGATGGGACTCTCAGGACAGCACAAGCAATAAGGACATATGACGCTAGGATGCAAATAAACGGGGCGATCATTATCAGCCCTGCTATGATAAGAATCATCATTTCATTGAGGTGCGTGTCCGAGCAGGAGAGTTTCAGGAGAGGAGTCACATCACAGAAGAAGTGGGGGATGGTGTTGTCTGCACAGAATGAGAGTCGAGCCATCAGCAGGGTGTGCAACAGAACATTCAGGCTGGCCACGCCCCATGACCCAGCGACCAACA
>CAUYRT010065928.1:0-24842 GCA_963574885.1 Lepilemur ruficaudatus
TACAAAACATTTACAATACAATGTTTACAGTCACAGTTTCAGTGGAGCACTATGTATGTACTCTCTGGACTACTTTGACAGAGTAGGTTTTTGAATGTAACAAGATAAGTCAACTTGAGTGGTAATATATTTTGGGAAATCAGCTCACTACAAATTTTTTTCATATGTTTGTTTGTCATTGTTCTGTCTTCTTTTGGAAAGTTTCTGTGCATGTCCTTTGACCACTTTTTTATTGGGTTGTTTGTTTTTTTCTTGCGGAGTTTCCTGAGTTCTAAATAGATTCTAGTGATCAGCCCTCTATCAGATGTGTAGCTTGTGGAGATTTTCTCCCATTATATGTGTTGTCTGTTTGCTCTCTTGACAGTTTCTCTGGCTGTTCAGAAGCTTTTAGTTTGGTCAGGTACCATTTATTTATATTTATTGTTTCTGTGATTGCCTTTGGGGTTTTCTTCATAAATTCTTTGCCTAGGCCAATGTCTAGAAGAGTATTTCTAACATTTTCCTCCAGAATTCTAACAGTTTCAAACCTAAGCTTCAAGTCTGTTACTGAGAGTGAGTTGATTTTTGTGAGAGGCAAAAGGTGTGGATACTACTTCAGTCTTCTACATGTGGCTATCCAGTTTTCCCGGCACCATTTATTGAATAAGGATGCTTTTTCCCAGTGTATGGTTTTGTCTGCTTTGTCAAAGATTAGATGACTATATGAGAATGGTCTTATATCTGTGTTCTCTGTTCTATTCCACTGGTCAATGCCCCTTATCTTGTGCCAGTACCAAGATATTTTAATTACTACAGCCTTTATAGTTTGAAATCTGGTAAATTGATACTTCCCATTTTGTGTTTATTGCCTAGGATTACTTTTGCTATACAGGGTCTTCTCTTGTTTCATACAAAGAGTAATATTATTTTTTCTATATCTGTGAAAAATGATGCTGGTATTTTAATGGGGATTGCATTAATTCTGTAGGTAACTTTGGCTAGTATAGACATTTTAACAATGTTGATTCTGTTGACCCATGAGCATGTTATGGTCTTGCACCTGCTTATGTCCTCTGCTATTTCCTTTCCCAGTGTTTCATAGTTCTTCCTGTAGAGGTCTTTTACCTACTTAGTTAAATATATTCCTAGGTACTTTATTTTCTTTGTTGCTATTTTGAAGCGAATTGAGTCTTTGATTTGGTTCTCAGACTGACTGTTATTGTGGGCCCCCACTTTTGAAACGACAGACAGTTCTGGTTTAGATCACCATTCATTTTGCATTTTTATTTTCATTTATTTATTTTAGGGTATTATGAGGGTACAAGCATTTTGGTTACATTTTATATCATTCCTTCTTCCTACCAAGGGTAAGAGACATTCCCTTCCTGTCTACAATGCTCACTATGTCCTTTAGTTGTGACTTTACCATCCTAATCCCCTTGTCCCAGGAGAATATTACTATCATGTGAGCACCATAGTGTTAATTAGTCAGTACCAATTTGATGGCTAGTGTAAGTGGAGCCTATTCTTCCAATCTTGTGTCATCTCACTTTGGATAGTGGGCTGAAGCTCAATCTAGGAAAATATAATAGGTGCTAGATAACTGTCATTTCTTATAATTGAGTATATTCCATTGTATACATGTACTAAATTTTAATAATCCACTGATGAATTCAAGAAGAAGGGGTTCAGGAAAGAGGAAACCTTTTTATTATTCTTTCAAAGATTTTATGGCAGAATATTTTAAATATTCAACATAAAAAACAACCTGAAAACTTAGGAAACGAGCATTTAGGTTGCTTTTTATACTGAAATTTTAAATATTCTGCCATAAAATCATTGACAGAATAATAAAAAGGGTCAATAAACTTGAGAAACCAACTGTGTCATTTTCCACAGGATTTATAATGTTTCCACATTCCTGCACACCTTCTGATTCTTGAATTCATCAATAATTCCCACCTTGTGGTTTCTTTTGTTGTTGTTGAGTGTTGTTTGCTTTGCATGTCAGTTATGAAGAACTCTTTTGCTACTTAAGTAAGGGAATGTCTGTGGGACAATTCTCTTCATTTTGGGATTTCTTACATTTGTAAAAGATGCATGCCTTTCTCCCCAACATGGAGTGAGTTTCATAGAGTAAACTGCTGGGTGGGACAAGGGTACGATTCATCAACACTGGGGTAGGAGTTGTCTGAAAACCACCACAGAATAAATGCATGCTGGTTTCTGCTTCCAGGTCTCCCAAAATAAGACTGTAACCCCATGGACAGTCAGTTAGTTGTTCTGGAGCTCTTTAAATAAGAGGGATCCTCTCCTGCACATCATACATGTTCTAACTAAAAAGGAAATATTCTAAAGCTGATTTATGTGAATAGCTTTACAACTTAGTAAATTTACTAATAATCATTTAATTGTGCACTTAAAATGGATTAATTTCATGGCATGTAAATTATACTTCAATAAAGTTGTTTTAAAAAAAGTAGACCTCAAATATGTTCTGTACTACATAGATTTTTTTTTAAAGTAGCTTCAGTCTGCCTTCATGTGAACAATTGCATATTGATTTAATATCTTCCTCTCCCTTTCTCTCTCACTCCTTCAATCTCCCCTTTTCTCTCTTTTTCTATTCTCCTTCCCCATCCCTGTAAAAAGCTACCACCTCATCCTGGGCACCCTGGTTATATCAACTTCAGCTATGAGGTAATTTTTCCCTTTACTAATATTGACCATTGTTTGGGTTAACAATGACCTGGGGATCTGTAGAGTATAGTATGTTGATTCTTCACCCAAGATGTTTCTTGAATCATCCCAATTTTACAGTTCTTACCACCAGCTTCCCAGTTTAAGCCCTGATGGGTGGCCGCAAGCCTGCACTGTCCCAGCATCCTCCTACCTGGCCACTCTCAGTCTGTCCTAAACATCGCTATAATTTTGTCTATCATGAACTACCACTTAGGGAGGCTGCATGGTGGAAAGAGAACTTGGTTGAACAGCCTTTTTGCATCCCAGCCAGTACAATGTGGGTATTAGGTCAACTGTTATCTAAGATTTTTTCCAAGCTCAGGATCTCCTGATTCTAAGATATTTACATTTGATGTGAGCCTCTCACTTGGCTTCAGTGAAAGATGAGCAACTAAGTGCTGTACAAGGAATGAAAGCACCAGGAGAATGGAATGCACTAGAGCTTTGGGTATCGGGTTTGAGATTCTCCTCAATCCCTTACTTACTAGCTACGTAGCCTTGGGCAAATCATCTTCTCTCTCTGGAAGTTTGTTTCCCTCAGCTGAAGAAGAGACATAATTATGTGAAGCATATTTCAAAATACTGTTTGGACACTAAGATACTTATTGAATATGAAAAGTGATTTGTTCAGTATGAGTTGAGAAATGTTAATTATTGTTATGTAATAAAACACAACAAATGCTAATTTTATATTTAGGCAAGATTTTCTGTTAAACTTTAAAAGGTTGTTAAATGTATCCAACAAACATTTATTTTTAGGGGATTTTGCCATCTTTTTTTGTGGTGTTAATGGTTGAAGTGAATATTAAGTTATATGATTTTTTTGTGATTGTCCATGTAATGAAGAGCAGGCATCATGGAATTAAACAAAATCACTATTTTTGCATTCTTAGTTAAATCAATGAGCCTCTTTAACCTTCCATAGCCTTGTCCATAAAATTATAAGCAATAGTACTTCTCTAAGAGCATGTGAGACAATACAAAAAAATGTGTGTGATACATGCAATGCAGTGCCTGATTCAGAAAGCACCGAGAAAATCTTTATGTTCTTGTCTTTAGTAGACTTTCTGTTTTAGGCTATCAATACTGATAGAACTGTATTAGTGAGCCTATATTTCATATTGCATTAATGAGCTTCCATATTTGATCAAAGTAAATTAAATGCATTCTCATATCTCTTTCTCTTAAGGTGCTTACCCCTTTGAAGTGGTACCAAAGCATGATAAGGCCACCGGTAGGTATTTTATTCTTTATCCCCCTAAAATGTTAGGCATTCATTTAAATCCCCATATTAACTGAAATATGTCTACTCCACATAGAGATGCTAATAGGAATTTTTTTGTCTTTTATTTTATTTTTAATTTTTTATTTTTTCATACTATGAGGGTACAAATGTTACAACATTGCCTTTGCTCAACCTGAGTCAGAGTTTCAGTGTGTCCATCCCAGATGGTGCACACAGCACCCATAAGGTGTGAATATACCCATCCCCTCCTCTCCCTCTCATCTGCCTGACACTTGGTGAATATAAATATTATATGTGCACTCAAGTGTGGATCAGTAAATACCAATTTGATGGTAAGTACATGAGGTGCTTGTTTTTCCGTTCTTGTAATATTTCACTTAGTAGAATGGGTTCCAGCTCTATCCAGGATAATACAAGACGTGCTAGATCACCATGTTTTTTGTGGCTGAGTAGAATTAAGTGGTATACATATACCACATTTTGTATAAGGTCATGTGTGTATACACAGTTAGAAATTCTTGCAGAGGAAAAAAATGAATAAAATATTCCTATGGCCATATGGCAAAGCAAACACTTCTGCTTGTCCAGTTGGAAGTGACCTGAGCCTCTCTATTTCTTACCAGTACCCTTCCTATGGTTACGAGCCCATGGGTGGATGGCTGCACCACCAAATCATCCCCATACTGTCCCAACACCACCCCCAGACTCACACCCTGCAGCCTCATCACCACATCCCAGTGGTGCCAGCTCAGCAGCCTGTGGTCCCCCAGCAAACAACGATGCTCATTCCTGGCCAACACTCCATGACTCCAACCCATCACCACCAGCCAAACCTCCCTCCACCTGCCCAGCATCCCTTCCAGCCCCAGCCTGTTCCGCTGCAGCCTCACCAGCCCATCCAGCCTGTGCAGCCCATGCAGCCCATCCAGCCCCAGCCACCTCTGCACCCCATGCAGCCCCTGCCGCCACAGCCACATCTGCCTCCGCTGTTCCCCATGCAGCCCTTGCCGCCCATGCTTCCTGACCTGCCTCTGGAAGCTTGGCCAGCAACAGATAAGACCAAGCGGGAGGAAGTGGTGAGTATGCCTTAAAGCCACTACAATACAAATCCTGTGGAAGTGAGGCAGCACAACTGGCCACAGAGCTCTAAGGTCTCAGACAACTAGGGTCTAGAGTTGCAGTAGCTACAGGTCTGTGATTGTATTACTCTAAGTGGCCTGTAATTTTAAATATTAGACTATTTTATTTATATACATAGCTTATAAATGGTTGATTAAAAAGTCTGGAATTATTACTAAAAGTGAATTCCAGCCACAATTTAGATTATTGAAATATGTTTATTTTAAAAGCAACAGTATAGGATATATCAATTCTTAACTCTTTTCACTGGTTTGACTAGCAAGAATAGGTTACAATTATAGCGAAAGATACAAAAAGACTAAGACAATAAGGAGATGCATAGATCTAAACAGTCTAAAAATTGTTAGGATAGAAAATCTTTTAAAGACCTGAAGTAATACTATCCTGTCTAAAGTTTGTTTCTTTTTAAACAATATGGCTAAACTAGATAGACTTTTTGATTATTTTTCCATTGCTAGGATTTAGTAGACTAATCTTTTAATAAGAATATTTCATAATTCAGCTCAAAATCTCCTTTCATTTCAGGAAGCATTTCTAAATGAAACAACCAATAAGATTGTTATCATAAGATTGTCACCCATGCCTGTAAACCCTTAGATATTTTCTTAAAGTTACCTATTGAAAAATATTATAAAATAATTATCTCAAAGATTGGTATGCAGGAAGTACTCAATGATAGATAGTTACTTTATCTAAAAATCTTAAATTCTTAAAATTTAAGATTTTAAGTGTCCTGAAGGCAAGGGCTACTGTCATGGATGCTTCATATTGAATAACAATGGATAACAAAGAAATATTGGAGGTTACAAGTTTCAATTTAAAGTGTTAAATTAAAACTGAAGATATTTTTGTTATTGTACATGGCCATTTTATAGAAATACTTAAAAATCACTCTGTTCTTTTCACTTACTTTTCAGGATTAAATCAGAAAATGAAAGAACTAGATATTTCAGTTGCTTTCAAGAATTGCTCAAGGACAAAATGATATGTGCCTACAATCAGTTTGCTAGTAAATTCTGAAACTAAAAATAAAAACCATTAGAAGTTAATAATATGATTTTAAAATTATTTGTGCATAATTTTTGAATTAAAATTTCTAATCACTTGAGAGAATGTCTCCTTTAATTTGGCAACTATCTATGATAAATGTATTTGTTTTGAATGTAGGAGGAAATCACTAAATTAGAAAGAGGAAAACTCAAAATCCAGGCTTAAAGAAATAGTAATATCAATCATAAGATGTATTAGTAAATTCCAACTTATATCTATACCAATCTTAATTTAGTATAAAAGCAAAAGTATATTTAATAAGATATACAATGTCTTTGAAATTAAACTAAAGAGACAGTTGAGTAATCTACCTCAAGAAAACTTTTCTTACCATAACTCATCTTATTTACTAATAATTAGAATTTTGTTCTGTTATCATTCGCTCTTTTTGGTGAGTGGTTTAATACACAAAACATTTGCTCTCATTCTTCTCTTTACCCCTTCCTGAGCCACCCAGAGCCACATTAATTCTGCAGGCTGTTTCCCCAAACAGGGATCCAGCCAGCAGTCTTCATAATCTCCAGGTCTCTGACCCACAACCACTCTCCTTGGAGTCATCTGAACTGCTCCTGCTACAGCTGCCTTGCCCAGGATCCAACCCCAGTGGCCATGACATTGTGCATATGTTTAAACCACAAACCATATTCCCTGAATCCACTCAAACTGCTGTCTCCTTTGGTGCTCTGGTCCAGGGACCCAGTGAAGATATGGCAAATTTGACTACAAACGGACCCAACGCCCTTACCACATGCTCTAACTGTAATGTCACATGTACTCAAGGTGGACCTCTGCAGCGAGGCTACTGCACATTGCCAGACTTAGCTCCCACAGCTGTGTGTGAATAAACAGTTGATTCTGCCTATTAGCTCCTGCTACCATCACTTCATGTTGCCATTCATGAAGTTTGCCCCCACAACTTCACACACATGCACATCTTAAGTTCATCTCTGAAGCTTCTCACGGACATGTAGACAACCTAACACCTATTGCCAGCCCACAACTGGCCACTATAATAGTGTATGTACAAGCTGCCAGCCTCTAATGCCACATATTTACCTACAGTCAGTCCCAACCAATTCCTACGATCCAGGTCTCTTACATAAAGTAAAAATTTGAAGATAGCCTTTGCAGTAGAATTTGTTTACACTGCTGGCTCTGGCAGAGATAGGTGGAGGAGCAAGCCTGGGCAGGGCTGGGTCAGATAAGCCTGTATTCAGGCTCCACAGAAGTGAGCACAAGAACTATTTTGGTTGGTTGAGGGTCAGCTCCCAGGCTGATGGAAAAAATCACCACAAAGAAGCTAAAGCATGCCTTAACTCTGCTAAGTCTGTTCACAGGGGAGTGCACATCTGGGATTCTTGGGCTGGCTGTCTCAAGTGGGCTTCACTCTTCTCCTTCTTCACTTGTCCCATAGATGTCCTTGCAGCAAGCAGCATCCCAAACTAGCTACACTGGCCAGCAATTTCAGTGCAGGCTTGGAGCTTCCCTGAGCAGGATACTGCATAGGATCTCACCCCAAATTGAAAGCATAGCTTTCCTGTTGGGGGAGAGGTGCTCTATGAGGGCATTGGTGCTTGAATCCACACTGCACTGCATGCACCTCTTTTTTCCTTCCCACGTGGGCTCCCTCCATGCTTCTGAGGAATATAATCAAGCCCTGGAGTTACAGGATTCAGCCTGCAGGCCTGTCCTCTGATCCCCTAAGTTCAATCACTGACTATGTGAGGGAGAAGTGTGCTGGTTCTGAGTTGTTCATGAAGTGTTAAAATAGGTTTAATGTCCCTCCACTTCAGGATATATGCTACTCTGATGGAGCAGCCAGGTAAGTAGCACAGGGGAGGGAGGCGGTGGTGGGAGCTCACAGTCAAAGTACCCCTTGGTCCTCTAAAGGTCTTTAAGAGGAAAGTCTTGAGCCCTACTCTATGTAGAAGCTCCATGTGGTAGGAGCACTGCCAGTATGCAAGAAGCAGTTCCTGAGAGCCTTGGCTTCATTGTCACTTGGGGCACCTGTGATGATTCATGTGGGAGCTGCCACTTGGCATCAATGGGTGGGGAAGGGCAGAGAAGGGGAAGGAGAAGGATCTGAATGGGAGAGAGCTGGCACTCTGGTCCACTTTGTCCTTCTCTCTGGAAGGATAAATACCCAGAATGCCCAAGCACTGGGATAACATAGTTCCTCTAGTACCCACTAGCCCACTGTGGTCAGCACAGTCTGGCCAAGAGTTGGGAAACATTTGTGTGGGGACCAATGACAAGAAAACTAAAGGGCTGAAGCTCCTTGGGAGGACAAAGCACACAATGGGTGGAGAAGGAGTATGACACCCACCACCTTGACTTGGGTCTGCGGTGAGGGGAAGTGACCCTGAAGGGGATGGCAGCCCCATGCTTTGTTCTCAAGAAGCTCCCAGTTAACTGGTGGCTGAAGCTTTTGGCTCATGAGGATTGAGAAACTCTCTAGCAACCTGGAAGCTCTGAGGGAAGGAGAAACAAAACTCCAAACTACACTTCCCATGGATCTCTAAGTTTCTCTGGGGTTTATCTCTGCTGAAATATTGCTCCTTCTTTTTCTGCTCTTCAATTTATTCCCATGGAATCTCTGGTACATTTTTGCACTTTTCACTTAGAATTACAACTGAGGAATATATTTTTTCACCTAAACTTTTCCTTCTCTCTGAGATGATTTCCTTTGATTTACTTTAATTCCTGATACTTACTAGAAATCATTCCATTCAGTGCACTGTCTTTATGCTACATAAGGTCCAAAAATATAACATGTTTTTAAAGTGCTTCTATCCCATTTACCAAAGTGTGTCATATGAAATAAATACAAAAAAATTTACTGAGGCTCAGACCTGACCTATGGGGCTTTCTTTTATCTGAATTTTACCTCTGTCTTTCAACAAATATTAAAAAAAATCAAACCTCAAGTGTTGACAGCTTGAATATGACTTTTTATACTACTTCACCGGCACTCCTGAGTTTCTTTTCCCATTTAATTCACTAGTTCTTTTTTTTTTCTAACTTCTAGTCTAATGTTCATATCACCATCTGTGTTGCCAATTTCAAAGAAATGACCTCAAATTTCAATATCATAAACCTTGGCCTAGGGTCTTTTTTTTTTCTGTATTAAAGTATACTTTACATATCATGCCTTTACTCCATTTTAAGTGTACAATTACATGATTTTCAGTGAATTTACTGAGATGCACAGTTAATCACATAAATCAGTTTTAGAGAAATTCCTTAACCCCATTGAGACCCCTAATTCCACTCCCCAACTACTTTTCAAGCTTGTCCCACCCCTCAACAATGCCCACCACGTTGCTCTTTTTTTTGCTTAACCCCACCCCTCAATTCCCTAGTGATCATTCCCACCATTTGAGCACCATAGTATTAATCAGCCAATACTAGTTTGATGGCAAGTACAAGTGGGGTCCATTCTTCGGTCTTGTGTCAAAGACATCTGCACCCTAATGTTTATGGCAGCACAATTCACTATTGCTAGGTCATGGAAACAACCCAAGTGCCCATCAATTCATGAGTGGATCGTTAAAATTTGGTATATGTTCACAATGGAATAGTACTCAATTTTAAGCAATGACAGTGAGCTAGCACCGCTTATGTTATCCTGGATTAGGCTGAAATTCTTTTTTTTTTTTATTTCTGGATTTTATGAAGGTACAAACATTTTGGTTACATTTTGTGTCTTTGCCTCACCCAAGTGAGGATTAGAAGAGTGCCCTTCCCCTCTACAATGCTCACCACATCCATTATGTGAGTTTACCCCACACCCTAATCCCTGGAGAATATTACTACCATGTGAACACCATAGTGTTAATCAGTGCCAATTTGATGGTGAGTACATGTGGAGCCCATTCTTCTGATCTTGTGATAGCTCACTTCAGATAGTGGGCTCAAGCTCTAGCCAGGAAAATATAAGAGGTGTTAGGTCACTGTTATTTTGTATTGAGTAGTATTCCATTGTACATATATACCACATCTTAATAATCCCCTCATGAATTTCTGGGCACTTGGGTTGTTTCCACATCTTGCAATAATGAATGTGCTGCCATAAATATTTGGGTGTATATGTCTTTATTATAGAATGTCCTTTGCTATTTTGAATGGATGCCTAATTGTGCTATTGGTGGATTGAATGGTGTTTCTATTTTTAGATCTTTGCGGTGTCTCCAAATTCTTTTCCACAGAGGTTGCACTAATTTGCAGTTTCACCAGCAGAGTAAGCATGTTCCTGTCTCTCCACATTCTCTCCGCATTTGTTGTTTTGGGATTTTTTGATAGAAGCCAATCTCACTGGGGTTAGGTGATATCACATTGTGGTTTTGATTTGCATTTATCTGATGATTAAAGATGTTGAGAATGTTTTTATATGTTTGCTGGCTATTATTCTGTTTTCCTTTGAAAAGTTTCTGTTCATGTCCTTTGTCCATTTATTGATGGGGTCTTTGATTCTTTTCTTAATTATTTTAGGTTCTAGATAGATGCTTGTTATCAGCCCTTTATTGGATGAATAGAGAGCAAATATTTTCTCCCATTCTGTGGCCTGTGCAAAGCTTTTTAATTTGACCAGATAGCATTTATTTATTTCTGTTGCTGCGGTGATTGCTTTGGGGGTCCTCTTCAAAAATTGTTTGCCTAGGCTGATGTGTGAAAGGGTCTACCCAACATCTTCTTCTAGAAGTCTTAAAGTTTCATGCATTAGGTTTAAGTGTGTAATCCATCTTGAATTGATTTTTGTGAGAGGTGAGAGGTGGGGAACTAGTTTCAATCTTCTGCATGTACCTTATGAATGTGGCTATCCAGTTTTCCCAGCACCATTAATTGAAAAGAGATTCCTTTCCCCAATGTATATTTTTGTCTGTTTTGTCAAAGATTATTAGATTACCATAATCAAATGGTTTTATCTCTGAATTCTAGTCCTGTTCCAAAGGTCTATGTCTCTTTTCTAGTGCTAGTACTATGCTATTTTCGTTACTGTATCCTTGTAGTACACCTTGATGTCTGGTAGACTGATACCTCCCAGTTTGTTCTTTTTACTTAAGATTGCTTTGGCTATAGAAGGTGTTCTCTATTCCATACAAAGCATGGAATTATCTTTTCTAGATCTGTAAAGAATGATGATGGTGCTTTGATAGGGATTTCACACATTCTGTAGATCACTTTAGGTAGTATGGACATTTTAACAATATTGACTCTACCAATCCATGAGAAAGGTAGATTTATGTATCTCTTTACATCTTCTACAACTTCTCTACTTTTTACTTTTGAAGTTGTACTCCTTCAAGATTCTCTGCAGCTTTTTTCCTAAAACAATGATTTTTAACTGAGCATTAATTTGTCTCCCTAGGGGATATTTCAAAATGCCTTGACATATTTTATTTTTCTTGTCCTAATTACTACTAACAGCTAATATGTAGAGGTCTTGGATGCTGCCAAACATTCTAGAATGCATATAAAACTCCTTTCCTCCTGCAATAGAGGGTTATCTGACCACCAAATGCCAATCATATAGTGGTTAAAAAATCAGGTCCATCAAACATATAACATATATCAGCTCATCAAATGTCATAATGTTAACACATCCAGATTCAGCCTATCTGAAGTTTTCATCACTATCCTGCCTTACCCCCAAACCCTAGATTCCTAGTACCTACTTTACTCATTACATATATTATACAATTCAAACTTGACCTTTCCACAAAATTTTTTTTGATTCTAAGGTAATTTACTCTGAGCCAAAATTGAGGACCATGACCCGGAGCCACACCCAAGAAGCCTTGAGCAAGTGGACTTAGTGTGGCTGGGTTACAATTGGTTTTTGTTCATTTTTAAAATTTTTTCTTCTTATTTTTTCCCTTTTTTGAAGTATACTTTACATATCATGCGTTTACTCCATTTTAAGTGTACAATTAAATGATTTTGAGTGAATTTACCGAGGTGATCAGTTAATGACATAAATCAGTTTTAGAGGAATTCCTTTCCCCTATTGAGACCCCTAATTCTGCTCCCCACTACTTTTCAAGCATATCTCACCCCTCCACAGTGCCCACCACATCGCTCTGACGTGGGTTTACCCCCCACGCCCCATTTTATTTTTGATCTCATAGAGAGATAATGACCACTCTTTTGTCTGAGCTAGCTTGAGTCCTTATCATAACAATTTCAATTGTAAAGGAGCCATGTGTTTGCATTAGAATAAAATAATAAGAGATTGTGACCACCCTATTCACTGCATGCAGGAAGTAAAAATCTGCTTCAGACACACAATATCTTGTCAGCTTCGACTCTTACTTCTATTACTATTTTTTCCCTCTATATTTTAGTGGGAACATGAAAACTCCAGAAACAGCTGTCTAAGACCTGGTGCTTCAATTTTGTGGGGACTTCTCAGAGTAAATAAATGAAGCATTAAAAGTTTGGCCAAAGGCTACCAAAAATGTTCAGATAAGTAATATTTAGGAAATTCATTCTTGAGTTTATGTTACAAGGTAACCCATATGCTCTTAAGGTTTCACCGAGCACCTAGTAAATAAGAAATCTCAAACTGGTGGGAAAAATATATTCTTAAAAAAGGTATATGTTCCTGTCTCTGTCCCTAAGACAATAAATCATTTGAGGACATAGGTGTCTATATATTACTTGTGAATCCTCACAGCCTGCCTTCATTGCTTGGACTACAATAGGTACCCAAATATATTTTTTAATCAATGGAATCAAAAATATATTACCAAAGAGGTATGCTGGGAAAATGAACTGTTATTAATAATTAACATGGATAACAAGAAGGAAAGGAATTTAGGACATGGCTCTACTTCTGACTTTAAATAACTGCCTGAATGTCCATTTTAGTAGTTGTCAAAAATTCAGTTTAACTTTTTTGTGCTCCATATGTAAGTAGAATCATGCAATATTTGTCTTTCTGTGCCTGGCTTATTTCATTTAACATAATGTCCTCCAGCTCTATCTATGCTGTTGCAAATGACAAGATTTCATAGAAATAGAGAGTAAAATGGTGGTTACCAGAGACTGGGGGGTGGGGGTAGGGAATGAGAAGATGTCAGTCAAAGGAAACAAAATTCTAGCTAGACAGGAGGAATCAGTTCCAGAGATCTATTGTACTATTATGTCTACAGTTAATAACAATATATTGTATATTTTTAAATTGCTAAGGGAGATTTTAAGTGTTCTCACCACAAAAAAAGTATGTGAGATAACATATGTTAAATAGCTTGATTTAACCATTCCAAAATGTATAAACATATCAAAACATCATGTTTTTACACCATACATATATGCCTGTTTTATTTGTTCATTAAAAAATTTTGTTCATTAAAAAAATTTTTAAAAAACAGTGTAATCACTATCTCTGGTAGAATTGATAAAGCCTAGATGTCTAAAGTCAAAATTATCCTACCTTAGGTTAAACGAATTTGTAACCAACATGACTACAATGGAATTAGAGTCCAAGTCTGTAGGATACAAATCACCTGCATTTTCCACTACGCCAAACTGGAATCTGAGTACAGAATGAGCAATGTAACTGTCAATCACTCAGAAGTGACAGCAGTAAGTGGCCATGGTGGTCGGCTCCATTGAGGCTGTTGGAGAGAGGGACACAACAAAATGCTGTAATCTCTCGCTGACCTTAACTTGGAAAGCGTGAGCCCTGTCAGCCGTAGCTGTAAGACTGTTCTCTCCAATCTGTGTGAGGGGCCATCGGAACATGCTGGTGTTATCAGGGGAACACTCACACCACAGGAAATATCACTCTCACACAAGAAGAACACATCTAAGTAACAATAGTAGCACCTTCGACTTGAAAGCTCGTATTTACCCAAGCAGCACTTTCATCTGGAACAAAAAACTTGGAGGATATTTTTAGTGATGGTCCTGGTCATAGAAAATGCATCTGCCTTCATGATTTCAAGCTGCAGATCTACTTTTGTGAATATGCTTTGGGAGTTTGAAAGGTTCTCTCAACAGCCTCATACATATTAAACTGCCTGATGCTTAATGTTAGGCTCATTTTTTTTTTTTAATTTGGCATCAATTTTTTTTCTTTGGGGTGCTCCTCCTACTCATCTAGGCTTGAAAACTCAGTTTTAAGAACTCAAAGTTCTTAACCCAGGTTGAAAATCTAATCAGATGACAGATTCTGTAAATTCATCATTAACAGTGACTCTCAAATCCTCTCTCTCCTATCCTGTTCCTTCTGTTGTCCTTCTAGCACCAGTGGGTTCATTGCCCTACTCTGGTTTACCATACACAGAGAGCCTGATTGGGCTTTTGCTATCTCCGGGCTTTCCTCTGGCTTATTTTTCAAGTCACTCCCTGATATACTTGTATAAATGACAATTCTGGTGACACATCACCATCTTCAAAAGGTCTTTTTGTTTGACACAGAGTCTCACTTTGTTTGCCCGGGCCAGAGTGCTGTGGTGTCAGTCTAGCTCATAGCAACCTCAAACTCCTGGGCTCAAGCTATCCTTCTGCCTCAGCCTCCCAAGTAGCTGGGACATGCCACAACGCCCGGCTAAATTTTTGTTTCTATTTTTAGTTGACTGGCTAATTTTGTTTTCTATTTTTAGTAGAGACGGGGTCTTGCTCTTGCTCAGGCTAGTCTTGAACTCCTGACCTCAAGCAATCCTCCCACCTCGGCCTCCCAGTGTGCTAGGATTACAGGCATGAGCCACCACGCCTGGCCTCAAAAGGTCTTTTACCTGATGAGATGAAACACAGACTAACTCCTCATTTTGCTTTTCCACCTTGACCTATTAAGACACTCTACACTCCTGTTAAATTAGTCTCTCTTCACTGTTTTTCCTACTGATGACATGATTAATTGTTGGTATTTGTGTTGCTTCTTTCTCATGTACCTGCCTCGATCTGTTCTCCTCCATCCTGGCACCTCCTTTCAAGCCTAGTGCTATCCATGCCTCACCCAGAGCCCTTCTCAGAAGCACTCTCTCCATAAAACACTTCAGTGTCTCAACAGAGGTGTGGCCACTCCTTCTTTTGAACTCTTTAAATATACACTTGACCATATCAACTGTTAATTATCACCTACTTCTTTATGAAAGTTACTCTTGTACATCTCATATTTTAACTAAGCTATAAATTTCTTAAGGTGTGGAATTATGCCTTATTCACCTTGCAATGCTTGAAATATAGTACATTGGATATAGTAGTTGATCAGTATAGCTACAGATTACATAACTGCATGTTTGGATAAATAATCTGTTTATAACTATTGAATAAAATAGATAAAAGAATTGGAGACATAGCAAAAAGAAAATGGATCATGTCTTTCTTTATGATACAGATGGTGACAAGTTTTCACTTGGTTTTCTTTAAAATAGCCATTAAAAACAGCCCCAAACCTATAAAGTAAATGGCAGGTTTTTTTTAACCAAAAGGTTACAAAGCTTGAACACACAATTTAGAAGCCAAAATGGATAATTAAGTCACTCCTGTAATGACATGTTTTAAATGGAGTGCTTTTCTATCTGTTATATCTACCCGAAGAATAATATTCAGGATTTTTCCACCTACAACTTTGTCTCATAATAAATTGTATTGGAAACTTTTGTATGCTTCTTCTCTAAAATAGCATACCAACTTCAACATTTCCTTAGATGGCATGCTGATTACTTAAGAACATCACTTACGAATTATGTGCCAAGTTGTTTTTATAAACTGGAGTTTCTGCTGGAAGAAATTACTTTAAATGTTTGGCCAACTTGGGCCTCCAACAAATAGCGCTTGTCAATAAATATTAAACAATCATATGAATATGGAGTTGAAAAACTGAATTATACCTACACCTTGGGATTTATTATCCTGCTGTCAAGATGCCTGGGATATGGAGGCTAAAAGGTCTATTGCAAATCCTGTATTATTCATTGAGAAACATTCACTGCAGACCATGACTTGAAACTCTTGCAGCTGTGGAGGACTTTTATAGTAAAGCAAGTTTCCTATCAGCAAAGAAAAACCATGCTGACGAAACATTCGTGCTACCTTCAAAGATATCATCTTCCATTGGGGTAGGTTTTGAATATAAAATATAGGAGTGGAGATATAAATTTGGGGAATTTGGATTGTGAGGCTTTGTTTTCGATGAATAGCTTAAGAAAAAATGATTAACTAGTTAACCTAAAACAAGCCACATTCAAAGCCATGGATTTTGTCCAGCAGAGCCTGGGCTATAGAAGGCCTGGCAGACATTTCTCAGCTCTCACTTGGCAGGGTCTCAGAGGTCTGTCCACAAGTGGTCAGGGATTCAGAAGTGGATGGACTGTCTTCTTGGCTTTATCATCAATGGCCTGTGACCGTAGTAATCACTTCGCCAACAGTGTCTCTGTTTGTGTTTGATGATGGTGGAATGTGAGAGCACACTGATTAGGGCTATGGACTAGGAGCCAGGCTGCCTGGCTTGAGTCCCTGCTCTGCCACCTACAAGCTCTGTCATTTGGAGCAAGTTATTTAATGTCTCTGAATCAGATTCCACACCTGCAAATCTGGCATAATAGTAATACCTTCCTCTTTAGGTTGTTGTGAGGATGGAATGAATTAATATTCTCATTGCCTGGCACAGATTAAGCCAAACCAAGTGTGTTCGTTATTACTTGTTCTGTAACCTCAGCACCCCACATATTGACTGGCACAAGGTAAGCTTTCATATATTCTGAATAAACACCTAATGACATTTCAATTCATCTAGAAACCAGCAAAGGGAACCAACTGATTTTCAACGTCCTACACTCCTGAATTTACTTCATTTTGTCTGACTCTATGGTCCGAGTAAACATCAGTGCAGCTTAGAGTTGCTCTAACCTGAGTTCCTTTCCTGTGGGTCTTCACTGATTGGGCTAAACCAAACACTCCTGAACTTAAGAATTCAGGAGACCAAGGCGGTGGGAGGATTGTTTGAGCTCAGTAGTTTGAGACTAGCCTGAGCAAGAGCAAGACCCCTTTCTCTACTGAAAAAAAAAAATAGAAAGAAATTATCTGGACACCTAAAAATATATAGAAAAAATTAGCTGGGCATGGTGGCGCATGCCTATAGTCCCAGCTACTCGGGAGGCTGAGGCAGAAGGATCGCTTCAGCCCAGGAGTCTGAGGTTGCTGTGAGCTAGGCTGATGCCACAGCACTCTAGCCTGGGCAACAGAGCAAGCAAGACTTTGTCTCAAAAAGGAAAAAAAAAAAAGAATTCAGTTTGCTCTTCAGAAAGACTGTCAATATGATACACTTTAGAATGCCTGAGTAACTTCAAACATAGAGCGCACCTGGGCTCCTGTGATTTTCTCAAGAATTGGAGAGGAGGCTCCCAGGCTTCATTCTGAGGCTCTGTTGCTACTGCCACTATAAGTAGAAATAGGGGGACTTCCAGGTCTGACTCATCCTAACCCTAACTCATTGGATCTGATGAGAACCCATGAGGCTGGAGAATGAAGCAAGTCAAATCCCTGCTTGATTCCTTTGGCTCCTGCTAAAGGCAGTGCATTGTTTTCTTAGTGTCTACTCTCACCGCTGGCCTTTTCTCCCGACTGCCTGCTCCTCCAAAGTGGGACTTGAGCCATATCAAAAGTCTGACCATCTATCTACTTTTTTCTGCAAGGACTGATGCTCTTTGCTGAGGTTGGTTGTCTGAAGAACAGAGCGTGATCTCCTATGCACATTACTGAGTAATAGTTTCTGGGAGACTGGAAAGTATGCAATATTGGCATAATAGATCAAGACTTTCATCAACATAAAAGGAAAGGAATTACAAGGTACTTGCTGACAGGGAATTGTAGCTTGATAGGGCACTCAGGGGGCAGATACACTAAAAGCATTTTGGCACAGTGAAGTGTATTTCCTGGACAGATGTGTTCCATTCGTGATGGAAGGGCCTTGCACTTCTCACAAGTTCTAACATGCCAGTTACAAGTAAGCTGAAGCCATATGTGTCAGCTACTGCTATCACAGGAAGCTCAATGCTGTCACCCCCTTAGGGTGACATCCCTTCAAGAAAACCAGACCTGAGTTGTCTTCAGAGAAAAACGCAGTGATTCCATTTTTGTTTAGTGTTTTCTCCTCTGAGCTTGGTGGTCAGATCAGGTTAAAAGTGGGAGTGTTTTGCTTGGTGCCTATGCTCATAAAATCCTGGCTTTTTTTTTTTTTTTTTTTTTTTTTTTTTAGCAGAGAGCTTCATTTTGCCTTTTACAATTTCTCCTTATAAATTCCAAGTATATTAGTAGTATTGACATTCAGAAGGGCTAGCTTACCAAAAGTGTTGCTCAGAAAAAATTGGGACATTTTCTCATTTTTTCAAAGAGAAAAAACAAGAAAGAATCCTCAATAAAATAATTGTTAACATTTTAGTGGAATCACAGAATATAATTTTTTCCTATTGTTTTGTATATGAGAAAATCTAGAAGGTAGAAGTTATTTTCGTCCGATTTTCACACTGCCTATAATTTTTCAGCTCTTCCTGATGCCCGTTATTTTCTTCAGAGCTAAATAAGTAGATTCAGAGTTTCCCTTAGCGCAGAGAGCCCCTTTCATCATAAAGTCTAATAAGGAGGCCCCAGACATAACTACAGTGTCCCAGACTGCCCTTTTACACTAGACGAAAGGTAAAATGAGCCGATCAAGTAACAAACTGCAAATTGATGCAGGCAGTGAGAACAGAAGACTGGTTTTCTGCCCTGTACCGTCTGCATAAAAGTAGAGAATATGGTTAAAAAACATTGGCGGCAGCCAGTTACCGGAATAGCTAGCACTTCCAGGAACAAATGCATTCCTAATGAATTTGTGGACACTGCATTTACCGCAACAACAGCAGGTTTTCTCACACATGCACTCCGCTGCACCCGCCTGCGCGGGGTTTATTGACCTTCAGCAAACACTGATGGAAGAGTGGGCAGCCAGAGAGCGAGAGGCAGAGAGCCATCCAAAACATCTTGGAAAGACCTCTGAGAGAATTTTTTAGTGTTTAGAAGACATACTCTTCTTTTTTTTTTTTTTTTTTTTTTTTGCCAAAAGTCATTTTTTTTTGTTAAAGCTTTCAAAGAGGAAAAAAAAAATTATATGGTTTTCAATGACATAGTCATGCAAACCCTTCCAAGACCCACAATACCTGCCGAGATTTTGTTTCATTCTAAGGCAGCTCTAGTTTCTTGATTGTAGTATAAACATACATTCTGACTGACTGAGAAGGGCTTTTTTAGTTTTTCACTGTTCATTTACATGGTTTTGTAATCTTCATGTGTATTAAACAGTAGGTCTAGCATGAAGAAGTATCTTTGCACAGGACACAACCTTATATAAACACTAAATAGTTTGGACCTTGGAACTGATTGGCTAGAGAATGCAGTTTTCTTCACATCTGGCTACAGCCAGAAAAACCGGCCATCAAAGAATGTTTTAGTCACTTCTGCCTCACTGGCCAACTTACCATTGGGGACTAATGATAAAAAGTCATTATGTCCCAATAAATCAAAAAGTACAAGTCATGTTGCAATGAATATAAAACTACAAGTTTCATGTTGGAGGAAAGATTTTTATGAATCAAAACAACTCTTTTCCTGAGAAGTGTTTTACATTCTTACACTTGACCAAATTGGCTAAGGTTAAGAATTTTACGCCTATTTAATCAAACATTACCATCTTGTTTTCCTCTATGCAAGAACTGACCTTCCTAGAAAATAGCCCATTAAGTAGAATAAGTTAGTTCTGGTAAAATACTACAACTAAAACTGACATACATTCACTTCTCTTTTTAGGCTTTGAAATGAAAATAACAGAGCTCTTCAGCCAAGATTTGTTCTATTTGTGAGTGATAAAAGCCAAAGGTTCTATTAATTGGTGGGTTCCAGGTAAATTACTCACAGCTGTCATCACTGTCATATTCTTTTGCCCCTACCCAAAACCAAACACTGTTAGAGACAATGGTACCAGAACAGATTGCAATCAAACATTCAATCCTGAATCAGGTTTGTATATAGATTTGGAATAAATAAATTATACAACGGCCACAGATGCACATTTATCATTTCATTTTACCAGTGATGCTACTGAGTCACCTAAAGACCACATCCAGTAAATGCCTGTTTTAATGAACAGCTCCAGGTATGAAATTTATGCTCCTCTGGTTGCTGGGGGTTGGTGTTCTAACTATTGAATAAATGGCTCTTTCTTCAAAAACTTTTGGTTGACCTGCTGATTTAAAACCGTTTCCCAATAGCAGTTAACAGTAGGTTCCCAGCTGAGATCAGAGAAGTCAAAACAGGTCTTTATGACAGACACGGAGAAGAAGTTATCTGCCAGACAATCAAGATTTGAAAAAACCTAGAAGCCTAGCTCTATGTATAGTTGGAGGCATTAACCCCCATGCGTTCACTGCAGACACCGCCAGTGCTTGCGTGGTTGAGGAATGCTGGCAAGTCTTCCTTTCAATCTGGCTACTGACTTACTGGCCCATTTCTCTGGGTGTTAGCACTTAAACCAATAGTGATCTGCACAAGTGAGATAATATGAAATAGTCAAATGTGTGACTGCCTAGTGACGAATCAAATCATAAGAGACAAATACCTGACTGGAAAATTCTTTAAGTGCTGTTTGGATATTATTTGCACTTTTGGAGTATGAGAGAGATCTAAGAAGTATATGATACCTTGAAAAATCTCTCCTTTTTAATGTATTCCAGTAACTCTAAAACACGTCTTTTCAGAAGTCTCTGTCTCAATAATTCTTCCTGATTTAGGTTATTGCCCCTCTTGGGAGCCTTTGTTCAGCAAGTACATAGTGGGTCCACTTTGTATTATATATATTGATACTTATTTATATTTCATGTTTCTTTAAATTAACAAATTGGCAAAAAAATTGAGTAGCCAAATTTTGTTGTGAGAGACTTTTGTCCCTGCAATATCTGTTGGCCAAAAAGATTGGGTGGTATTGGATTGCACATAGCCTTGAATGATAATATAAAGTGTTCGGACTTTATAATTTAGCAGGAGGAGCTTTTATAAAATACTTCTACCTGGGCCCCACACCCAAGGTTTCAAGTCTACTGATTGGGAGTGAGATCTGAGCACTGGTATTTTTTTATAAAAAAAATCTCTTTAGATTTTTTAGCCCCAGCAAGTGATTCAAATGAAAACGTTCTTTAAAGGACTAAATGCAAAAGCATGAGCAAGGTTAATGCAACAGACCTAGTGTTAAGGAGAAGGTGGACAGAAATTAGTAACATCTGGAACCCATTAGTACTCCTGGCAGGAGCTACAGTCACAGTGGGACAAAACTACTGCCAGAGATGTGATTCCAAAACAGGAAAAAATTCAGGAAAAAAAAAATACCCTGACCTCTCTTCTCCCTCCCACTTGTCTTTTGTCCATGCCTCCCATTGGCCAAAGCCTAGGGGAAGCCCAGAGAGTGCAGTGTGTAGGAGTCACCCTCTGGGGGCACAGAGCAGGGTAGAGAAGGATGAATCATGCGAGGGAGACGGAAAATGGAAAATAACAGTATAGCAGGTGATTTAATGTGCAACCAAGTTTGACAACTACTTCTATAAATGGTGGGAAGACCAGGAAGGCCTTAGGAGCACATAATGTGAGACCAATGTGGTACAGTGGATTTGGAGACTGTATAATCCAACACTTGCATTTTTATATTTTAAACTGAGACTAAAGAGTGATGCTATACATCCAATGTCACAACCGTGATTGAAATATGTGAGAGACTGGTTAAAATATAGAGAGGTAAATATGTCTCCAGCCTCAATATTTTTGTAAAGTTATTAATATACTTGGAACTCAATTCTTACCTATATTATATTTATCAGTCAGGGAAGGTTTTAAAGCCATGTTAAAATATTCATTTTTTTAGAGGAAAAATATGGAGCATTCTTAATCTTTCTCATACCTGGTCTATTGGACTGAATGACTTGCATGACCTTTAATAAGTTTCAAGAATATTTTGTTCTTGGATTTGATAGCAGTAATTAGGAAATTTTAAAAAATTCCCAATGAGAGTAAATTTGCTTATTTTAGATTATATGATGAATGCACATTTTATTTTACTTCTTTCTTTCTTATCTTTTTTCTTTACCAACAAATGATGATTCTGTATTAAAATATTAATAATTTGACAGAAATTAAGATACATAAATGTTATACTTATTTGGACTAAGTTCCTGCCATCTAGATAAAGGGGTTTCCAAGTAAAGATGGTCATTATAAGCACTCCTAAATCCTTCGGAAAAAAGTGCTGTCATGGAAGAAATAGTTTTCATTACTCAGTCTATGGGTATATTAATTTATACTGCTCTCTCTCCTTCTAGCCAAATAGGTTTATTTGTTTCTCATCCCTGATACTCCATTCAAATCAAATAAAAGTAAATTGTTTCTCAAAACTAGGCAGTCATTTTAGGCCAATAAAGGTATACCTATTACTAACTTCTGTAACTTTTACAACTCCTCTCTTTATACAACTATAATTCCTCCCCAAAAATTTCATGTTATGACCTGTTAATAAGAATGTTTATTCTGAAAAAGAAGTAACATTTTCAAAAGACGTTTACTAAATATAGTAGTCTATATTTCTATTCTTATTCTACCACCCACTTACACTGCCAAAAAATGTAGAAAACTAAATTCTGAAATTCTATCTTTAGTAAAATTATGAATTTGAAGAAATTCACTCAATAGAAAATTAATTTTTAAAAAGCCATTTCAATATAGAATGCTAAAAATACTGATAGGGAAACTAAAGGAATTCATTTTAAATAAATCTGATTAAGTGGTACAAGAATATATTTTTTGGATCCTTTACTATATTTACTTGCAGATTGATAGGTAAGCCTTCAACAGGTAAGTGTCTTTAGAGTTACCAACTGCTTCTTTCTTTCACTGTAAAAACACTCATACTGTTTGTCAGATTAAAAAAAAAAAACCAGTGATAAATGACCCAGATGTATTAACTCCTCTGCTTTATAAAAAGTATACTATACTTTGAATATTTTACTCAATTGTGTTCAGCTACTGTGTTTTTTTTTGCTGTTTTGTTGTTGTTGTTAAAGTCAGCATTACTCTCAAGGCACATACTTCTTTTCAAGTTTGGCAGAAATGCTGAACACATCAGGGTCTAAACTGTTAGAAGCTTAGTTCAACCTCTACTGGGTCCATAGTCTATTACGGTAAAACTGTTGGCATTTGCAACCCATCTAACACCTTGGAATCATGGGAATTGAAATTCTAAAATGCCATTAATTGAAGATCACCTTTATTTTTGGAGGTAAATCTATTATGATATATTGATAGTTCTGAAGGCTCAGTGAACGGAGGGGAAAATAATCCAAATTGCACTAATTCACATTCCACTGTTAAATACATCACTTTGAGAATTTATTTTCAGTTTTACACCTTTTCCTGCTCCTAGAAGAAGTTGACCTCTGAAGAAACACGCAGATCTTCTGGTCTGCCCACTCCTTTAAGGGTAGATCATAAATTAAATCAGGCACTGTGATATTTCTATTGCCCACTTCTAAAGGTTTCCACAGACTCTTGGAATGAAACACTTTAAGGCACAGTGTTTATTCTTGCTTCATGATATTTATATTTGCATGATGCTATAAATATGAGTTCAAATGCATTTTTAAATGAGCGGATGAATAATGCCACCCAAACATTTACATTTTAGTTTTTAGAAGTAAGATGTCATAGTCTAAGGGTAAAATCCAAATCTATTTGGTTGGAGACAATGTGAAAATGAGTGAGATTTTTTTTTTTCAGAATGGAAATTCCAGTGACCAAGCTACTTACCAGCTGTGTCCCTCTTTACTGGTTTTGCTTGCAATGTAAGAAAGGCATGTCAATCCAGTGGTTTTTGATAAATACACACTGAGTTATTTATCAATCATATGATGGTTAGGTAGCTACCCTATAGTAACCCTATGGGTCATTATCAGAATAACTAAGAGTCCCACATTCCAGTGAGAATATTGTTTTTATGGTCCATCTTCCACATACCCAGTTCCTAATTGTTGATCTTAGAAGCTAGTGAAAATTTGGGGGTGAAGACAGGGGAAAGGGGACAAGAACAATTAATACTGTTCATCATTATTTTTTCAGTCCTGGAGATAATTTTGCTATGATTTTTCTGTATGTTTCTGACCCCCTAAGTGTACCCATTTCCTTTGCAAAACTTTTTCCTGTTTGGACATGTGTTTGAGACAGTTGCTTGTGTGTGTAAAGACCACTGACTTATAGTGGGGCTGAAAATTTTATGGCATACTCAACAGTATGGGTTTGGATATAGAATAAGCTTCTGTAACAGAGAAACCAAAAAATGTAGAACCTTCAAGAAGGTAGATGTGGTTCCATACAAAGTGAAGAATTATTTTTTCTAGTTCTGTAAAGAATGAAGATGGTACTTTGATGGGGATTGCATTTATTCTGTAGCTCACTTTAGATAAAATTGACATTTTAACAATATTGATTCTACCAATCCATGAGCAAGGTAGATTTTTCCATCTTTTTACATCTTCTACAATTTCTTTTTTTAGTGTTTCGTAATTCTCCTTGTGTAAGTCTTTCGTATCTTTCATTAAATTTATTCCTAGATATTTAATTTTTTGGAGACTATAGTAAAAGGTATTGCCTTTTTTATTTGAGTTTTGGC
>CAUYRT010065930.1:0-50000 GCA_963574885.1 Lepilemur ruficaudatus
TCCCAGCTACTTGGGAGGCTGAGGCAGAAGGATCGCTTGAGCCCAGGAGTTTGAGGTTGCTGTGAGCTAGGCTGATGCCACGGCACTCTAGCCTGGGCAACAGAGTGAGACTCTGTCTCAAAAAAAAAAAAAAAAAAAAAAAATTTTAAAATGAAAAATGGGATTTAAGCCAGAAAGATAAATGTGAAATGTGGTAGATTGTACCTAGAATGCTGAACAAATTTAGTAAATAACATTTTTTTTTTTCAACTAAAGAAAATACTAAGAAACCTTGGTTTATTTCGGGGATATCAGCTTTAGGTGACCTAACACTTTTTGGGGGGGTTGGGGGGACTAGATCATTGTTGTTGTTTTGCTTTTAGTTTTTTAATGTTGTTTTTCTTTATGTTGAGTGGTAAGTTGAGTTTAGCTGCATAGGTTCTTGATATAACCATTTTAAATATAAATCGCACCCACATTTATCAGACCCTTTCTTATGCTGGAAGCACATTGGGCTACAGAGTCATATAAATGAGGATACAAAATCACGCAGTTTTCAACTGGTATGGCAAAGCTTTGTTGCAGTGGGCAGGGATCCAGGAATGGTGTTTGGTTGTTTTCTCAGAGTGAGAGGGTTGCCATCTGGCATTGATAGTGAGATGGTGTTGTCATCAGTTTCTAGATGCAGGAAAGGAATGATCCTCATCTGTTTCCTGTGGATAAGGAAGAGGCTGACAATCTAGTAAAATCTTGTTACCTTAAAGAAAGCAGACGTGGAATTTGTTTATATAATGCTCACCAGCTTCTACTTTTATGTTAATCATTTGGCCTGCCAGTGCACCTCAGCTTTGAAGAATTGAAAAACTTATATGAGCATACTCTAATTGAATACTATCAGAATATTCTAATAATGTTCTAATTGAACCTATTATTTTAACGGAAACACTATCCTCACCAGCTCCGATCTATGGTCTTGTCTGCATTTATGAAAAATATTGCTCCTTTGGAGAGTGAAAAGCTTTTAAAATTTCTTCTGATCTTGAATAATAGATTGTTTTGAAAAGCAAAAAATAAAAAAAAAAAAAAGGTTTCACAACCTGTTTCAAGAAGGTCTTATTTTCCACTTGGATGTCAAGAAGGCAACAGAAATAGGAGTGCACATTTGCTAAGAACATGGTTTTAAAAACCACCTAATACAGGGTACAGCTCCTTTATAGATAACTTGCTAAGTTTATATCTGGCTCTCGGTCTTGTTTGTCTTCTTTTTGTTACTCATAAATCTTTCAGCATTTACCATAATCATTTATCACTTTTCCTGTTTCCAGTTTTTTACAAGTTGCTTTGTCTCTGCTCACCTCAAAGTGCAGGTCCTGTTTAGCTAAGGAAGTTCAGGCTGCAGAAGCTTTTGCAAAAGGAAGAAATGGTGGGCCACCTCTTGAACTTTCCAAACAAAATACACTATTAAAATCTGGCCTTTGTGAAACTCTCATTTTTTCTTGATCCTGGCTGATCCTAGCTACATGTAATATCTAGCAATACCCTTCTAACATTTAATAATCCATTTTCTGGCCTATGGTTATTCCAACCTTTCAGTTATTGAAGAAATCCTGGTTGTCTTTCATTACACAAGACATAATTATTATTGTGTTTTCTGTCTTCTTTCATGTGCTTACTTTTTAATATTTTTTTGCTGAAAGCAATAAGGTCTGTATCAATAAGAACCCCCATAAAAGATTTTGGTCTTCAGAATTGCCTTTTTATATAAAAACAAGCAAAATGCAGAGGGAATTTTTTATTAAATATTAGACATCTGGGTTGACTGCATTAATTTTAAATCATTCCTATAATATTTCCTCTTTTCATTTGGTTCTTCAGATGCTCACATAGTATGCAAATCATTTTAGAATGAATACAAAAGAAACATTAAATATATTAAAATCTGCATTTTAATAAAATTGTCAATGTGTAATATATACCTTGCTTCTAAGGAAGAATGATAAAAAGTAATAAAAGGGTAATTTAGACATAGAACTATTTAATATCTTTTTATATTTTACAACCCAACAAAAAGTAAATGTAGAATAAAAGCTTTGGGCTCAGATTTGAAAATGTCTCACTCCACTGTTCTTTCCTCCATTTTTTCCCCCTAGAAAGCTCAGAAGGGTGCGACTATGTGTGCTTGTCAAAATGGTATGGTAAACTCACTCTTGACTTCTCAACATGTAAAATGCAATGTCTGATTGCTTCTCGTTGCAGATGGAGTGGATGTTGAAGATGATCCCACTTGCTCTTGGCCAGCTTCTTCACCTTCTAGCAAGGACCAGACTTCCCCTAGCCATGGAGAAGGTTGTGATTTTGGAGAAGAAGAAGGTGGCCCTGGACTTCCATACCCATGTCAGTTCTGTGACAAGTCGTTTAGCCGCCTCAGCTACCTAAAACACCATGAGCAAAGTCACAGTGACAAACTGCCTTTTAAATGCACCTACTGCAGTAGGCTGTTCAAACACAAGCGTAGCCGAGATCGCCATATAAAACTGCACACAGGGGACAAGAAGTACCACTGCAGTGAGTGTGATGCCGCATTCTCCAGAAGTGACCACTTGAAGATCCACTTAAAGACTCACACGTCCAACAAGCCATATAAATGTGCCATTTGTCGCCGTGGGTTCCTGTCCTCTAGCTCCTTACACGGACATATGCAGGTTCATGAGAGGAACAAGGACGGTTCCCAGTCTGGTTCCAGGATGGAGGACTGGAAGCTGAAGGACACTCAGAAGTGCAGTCAGTGTGAGGAAGGCTTTGACTTCCCGGAAGACCTCCAGAAGCACATTGCAGAGTGCCACCCGGAATGCTCTCCCAACGAGGACCGAGCAGCCCTCCAGTGTGTCTACTGCCATGAGCTCTTTGTAGAGGAGACCTCCCTCATGAACCACATGGAGCAGGTGCACGGTGGGGAGAAGAAGAACTCGTGCAGCATTTGTTCTGAGAGTTTCCACACAGTTGAGGAGCTGTACAGCCACATGGACAGTCACCAGCAACCAGAGTCGTGCAATCACAGCAACAGCCCTTCCTTGGTCACAGTGGGCTACACCTCTGTGTCCAGCACAACTCCAGATTCCAACCTCTCAGTGGACAGCTCAACCATGGTGGAAGCTGCCCCACCAATCCCAAAGAGTCGAGGGAGAAAGAGGGCTGCTCAGCAAACCCCTGACATGACTGGCCCCTCAAGTAAACAAGCAAAAGTTACCTATAGCTGTATTTACTGCAACAAGCAGTTATTTTCAAGTCTTGCAGTTCTGCAGATTCACCTGAAAACTATGCATTTAGATAAGCCAGAACAGGCCCATATTTGTCAGTATTGCTTAGAGGTACTGCCCTCACTCTATAACCTAAATGAACATCTTAAGCAAGTGCATGAAGCTCAGGACTCAGGTCTGATAGTTTCTGCCATGCCTGCCATAGTCTACCAGTGCAACTTCTGTTCTGAAGTTGTCAATGACCTCAACACTCTTCAGGAACACATCCGATGTTCTCATGGATTTGCAAACCCTGCAGCTAAAGATAGTAATGCATTCTTTTGTCCCCATTGCTATATGGGGTTTCTCACTGACTCTTCCCTTGAAGAGCATATAAGACAGGTCCACTGTGACCTCAGTGGCTCCCGATTTGGGTCTCCAGTGCTTGGGACTCCAAAAGAACCAGTAGTAGAAGTCTATTCTTGTTCCTATTGTACAAATTCGCCAATATTCAACAGCGTTCTTAAACTGAACAAGCATATCAAAGAGAATCATAAAAACATTCCCTTGGCCCTGAATTATATTCACAATGGGAAGAAATCAAGGGCCTTGAGTCCCCTCTCTCCTGTGGCCATAGAGCAGACATCTCTTAAGATGATGCAGGCAGTAGGAGGTGCACCCGCACGTCCGGCCGGAGAATATATCTGTAATCAGTGTGGTGCTAAGTACACGTCCCTAGACGGCTTTCAGACTCACCTAAAAACTCACCTCGACACTGTGCTTCCGAAATTGACATGTCCTCAGTGCAACAAGGAATTCCCCAACCAGGAATCCTTGCTGAAGCACGTGACCATTCACTTTATGATCACCTCGACGTATTACATCTGTGAGAGTTGCGACAAGCAGTTCACATCCGTGGATGACCTTCAGAAACACCTGCTGGACATGCACACCTTTGTCTTCTTCCGCTGCACCCTCTGCCAAGAAGTTTTTGACTCGAAAGTCTCCATTCAGCTCCACTTGGCTGTGAAGCACAGTAACGAAAAGAAAGTTTATCGGTGCACATCCTGCAACTGGGACTTCCGCAACGAGACCGACTTGCAGCTCCACGTGAAACACAACCACCTGGAAAACCAAGGGAAAGTGCACAAGTGCATTTTCTGCGGCGAGTCCTTCGGCACCGAGGTGGAGCTGCAGTGCCACATCACCACGCACAGCAAGAAGTACAACTGCAAGTTCTGCAGCAAGGCCTTCCACGCCATCATCCTGCTAGAGAAACACTTGCGAGAAAAGCATTGTGTGTTTGAAACCAAGACACCCAACTGTGGCACGAATGGCGCTTCTGAGCAAGTGCAGAAAGAGGAGGTGGAGCTGCAGACCTTGCTGACCAACAGCCAGGAGTCCCACAACAGTCACGATGGCAGTGAAGAAGATGTTGACACCTCCGAGCCCATGTACGGGTGCGACATTTGTGGGGCAGCATACACCATGGAAACTCTGCTGCAGAATCACCAGCTCCGAGACCACAACATCAGACCCGGAGAGAGTGCCATCGTGAAAAAGAAAGCCGAGCTCATCAAAGGGAATTATAAGTGCAACGTGTGCTCTCGAACCTTCTTCTCTGAAAATGGCCTCCGCGAACATATGCAGACCCACCTGGGCCCTGTCAAACACTACATGTGCCCTATCTGCGGAGAGCGGTTTCCCTCCCTTTTAACTCTTACTGAACACAAAGTCACACATAGTAAGAGTCTCGATACTGGAAACTGCCGGATTTGCAAGATGCCTCTGCAGAGTGAAGAGGAGTTTTTAGAGCATTGCCAAATGCACCCGGACTTGAGGAATTCCCTGACGGGCTTTCGCTGCGTGGTGTGCATGCAGACAGTGACCTCCACCTTGGAACTCAAAATCCATGGGACATTCCACATGCAAAAGACAGGGAATGGGTCTGCAGTCCAGACCACGGGGCGTGGCCAGCACATCCAAAAACTGTACAAGTGCGCATCTTGCCTCAAAGAGTTCCGTTCCAAGCAAGATCTGGTGAAACTTGACATCAACGGCCTGCCATATGGTCTCTGTGCCGGCTGCGTGAATCTCAGTAAGAGCGGCAGCCCGGGCATCAACCTCGCTCCCGGCACGAACAGACCAGGCTTGGGCCAGAATGAGAATCTGAGTGCCATGGAGGGTAAGGGCAAGGCAGGGGCACTGAAGACTCGCTGCTCAAGCTGCAACGTCAAGTTTGAGTCTGAGAGTGAACTCCAGAACCACATCCAAACCATCCACCGAGAGCTTGTGCCAGACAGCAACAGCACGCAGTTGAAAACTCCGCAAGTATCACCAATGCCCAGAATCAGCCCCTCCCAGTCGGATGAGGTAACTCGCCTTTTTCATGTTTGCTGTTTACCCTCCTCAAGAAACTGTCCCCACTTTATGTTTACACTTTCCACAGCTTTATTTGCCGTCACGTGCCAAAAGATGCTTAGATTGAAATGCAATGGTTTCTTTCCCCCGTAGCCATTAGCTAGCAATTACTTGCTTCTTGATAAGCAGCGTTTTGGCTGGAATGGTGCAAAATAGGACTAATTCCAGTCTCCCTAGGATATTGTCTTCTCTATGACTGAAGAGACCAGCACTCATGCCAACACCACTGAGATCTGGAATCTCAGTGTAGCTTCACCGAGAGTTGCAATCCCCAGCTATGACTTGTGTGTATGGCAGAGAGATAATGACACAAAAGTAAGGCACTAGGAGCCAACGTGCTGGCTTAGAGTAAATTAAAAAGAATATATATATTTGGGGATAACAAATTGGGTAAGGGTGGCTTTTTAATACCATGTTATCAACACTCACTGTTTTTCTTTGTCTTCTGGGTAGTGAGGAAAATGCCTTCTCACAACAGGAGTTTTAAAAAGCCCCTGTATTTATTAAGTGCCACATGTCTGTTACTCTGTTTAAAGACTCTATCCCTGAGTCTTCACTCTTGGGTTTCAAAATTAATGTGTTTTTTTTTCCCCCTTAGTTTCAGGGTAGTTTTATGTTTTTCTTGCCATGATGAGTACAAGAAACACGTTCATTGACAATGAAATAGTTTTATAAGTTATCATTCTTCGAAGCTGAGCAGAGGATGGCTCACTTTCATATTTCTTTATACTTTATCACCTGGTTTCTAATAGCTCTTTCCACTCTCCTACCTGCCCCTATCTAGAGAGCCATCCTAATGAAAACCCCAGGGAGATCCTTCTCCCTTCAGTCTGGGGTTGCAGCATTTTCCTTATCTTGTCTCTGCACTCACACCCACTTGGAGCCCCCCTGCGTCCGCCCGCAGATAGCCATCAGCCAGCTGGTAGGGGAGAGCCCAGCTTCACAAAGTGTGGCATCTGTGTGACAGGCAAACTCCCAAACTTTGAAGCCGCTTCCCCTTCTCCCCTCCCCAAGTAAATCTGCACTTTTCTCTGATTTGAATAAATGAAATTCGTTCAAACTGATGAGGGCTGCTGGAAGAACATACTTTTGATAATGGCTCATGGCTCATGTGTTGGCTCAAATAGTATCTTTCAAAACAAATAACAGTAGTTATGTGAAATGAAGTTTTTCCAACATTTTATTTCAAATGTGTTTGAGCCTGTAGAAAAGATAAAGGAATAACACAATGAACATGTGTGTGTGCTGTGTACGCATAGCCCAGATTTCTCTCTCTTTGCAACCTTTTTTTTATCAGCTTGAGTCACATGAAAGAAAGTTGCAGATAACCATGACATCTTGTAAAGATAAGGGCATTTTCCTGTTTAACCATGATATCATTAGCTAAGACAGTTAAGTAAATTAGGAGAAGAAATTAGATAAATCAATAGTATCATCTGTAAGAGGTTCATATTCAAGTTTCCCCTATTGTTCCAAAAATATTTTGTTTTTAAATGTTTTTAAATGAGAATTCCTGAAATATTTATGCAGAAAATTACTCCGGTCCTTTGTTTTTATTTTATAATGTTTAACATACCTAGAGGTGTTTGCATATTCATGTTTAATTTAAATACTGTGTAAAGGTGATTTAAAATGACTGCATTAGTCTGTGTGTGTGTGTGTGTGTGTGTGTGTGTGTGATGTGTTGTTTGTATATTTAAAATGAAACAAAACTGGACCATCTTGTTTCCTCTTAGATTGCTTTTGAAAGAGACTATGTCTATTTCTTTATATCTGTTCATAGTTTATATTTTCTGATATTTACAAATTGCTATATCATAACATTTAAGATGAAATATTTCAAAAATGAAGGACAATATATAAATAGTGTTTATACATTAATTTGGTTAGAGTTACTTGATTAGGAGAATTTATCCTTAAGGCTCTAATCATACCTAAAATCTGAATGATAGTTAGACAGCTTATCTATATCCTGCACTTACATAGGATAATAATTTAAAATATATTTTAAATACTTCTTTTTTAAGTTTTACAATTGTGTTTTTTAAGCAGCTAGCTACTAAGGGTCAAAAAGACTCTTTATGCAGAAGGGTACTTCCCTATTAGCCCTGGTTGATAAGAGCTGGTATGATGTCCTTAGTTGGTCATATATTAGGATTCAGTTTTCAATATTTCTTTTGTGCCTCAAAAGTTCACTAATTTGTTCAACATTTTCATCATTATTGCTATCACCATTTTTAATTCATTATACTGTTTAAGTTATAAAATTTTATGTGATACCTTCTGCAATTAAAAATGTACAGTGGACCATATTATATGTACTGACATAGAAAATTATCTAAACATACACAGACTTTTACAAAAAGAAGTCTAAAAGTAATGTGCTAGCATGAGAAAGACGTACAATGAATATTCATTTGTTCGCATTCTGTTAGCCATATTAAACTTCTATAACTTCTCATCTTGAGTAGTGTGTAAATTTTTTACCAAATTAGGTAAAAGAGACATTATTATATGTCTTTGCCAAAAGATAGGTATATCATGTGGGAATAAATTTTATCACAAAAAGAAATAGGACATGTATGTCTGTTGACTTAGATGTTGTAGGCAGGAATTGAAGGACTTCATGATATAGATAGTATTTTCACCTCTTCTTCTTGCTGAGGTTTGAGACTTCAGAAGTGAAAAGGAGACCACAGGAAATAATAAAAACCGGACACATAGATATTGTCACGAACAAGCTTACATTTTTCTGGAGCATGACTTATAGTCACATAGGGATATTGGTAAATACTCACGTGCATCGTTCAAAGACTGAAAAGAATGTTGTTTGAAGCCAGGTTACCTAATTAAAAGGAATTTAAATTTAAATATAAATCTGGGAAGGATAAGCACCATATAAAACCATACAACCCGAAAAAAATGAATGAAAGACAAGGCATGTGACACTCAAAGAAGGATAATAGTCGGTAGCTGTCATGTAATGGAGAGATTTAGAATTAAAGACAGGTCTGAATTTAAACCCCGTTTCTTTTGTTTAATGCTTTCCGAATTTGTGAAAAATGCTTTCTTTGTACCCAAATCCTCTGATTACTAATCTAAATTTGCTGTGGAGATTTTGTTTTGAATAAAATATTTTAGAGAACCTATTATTTTTCCCTTTGCTCCTTCAAAGGTTGAGTATGATAGAAATTTACACATAACATGCAATGAATTATGCCATGGGTGGTAAAGTTAATTTGGTACAAGAAGAACACTGGCCTTCTAGCTTTTTCCACATACGAAGCACCTCGCAGTTACTGACATTTACTGTGTGCTGAATAAATGTTAGTTCTTCTGGAGTTCATCGACACTGGCCTGGCTGGTCAGGTGCTGCCCCATCTGGACCTCAGAATGTTGTCTCATGACTTTGAAGTTCTATGGTAGATACTGGAATCATGTGTCCTTCTGCCTCCATTTTTCCAGGATGCCTCATAGTCAGGTCTCCCTGAGGGCTTATTTATTCACATTTCAACTCACTCCATCCCCATCAGTCTATGGAAGTTGCTCTTGCCGGGGTGACCGTTACCGTTGTGATCTTCATGTTGAAAGATGCCTGTACAGCGCCACAGAATCCAGACTGAAAGGGACAGTGGAGACCATCTGATTCAGTCACTTATTTTAAGGACAAGGAAACAGATCCAGATAATTAAGCTTTATGTAAGATGACACAGCTTGGAAGTGGTAGACAGAGGCTAGAATCCAGGTCTCCAACTCTGGGTTCAGGATTCTCCTTTCATAATCCCACGGCACTTACCTCCGGCTGCAGCTCGGTCCCTGTGCCTTCCACAAAATCCTTTTGGCATTGCTGTTGTCTCTTTCTTCTCATTCATTTCCTCTGCCTCTGGCATAGGATCTTCTGCTTCTGTCACTTTACTGCAGGTGACTTCACTAAGGTCTTTTCTGGCTTAAGTGTACTTTTTTAAAAAAAAGATAATTTATGTCAGTTATTCCTGTTTGTCAGTTATTACTGTCACGAAGTGCTTGTCTCTGTTGGCCATCCTCTTCTTACTGAGCCCCTATCCTCCTTCCTGGCTCCTCCATACCTTTTCAATGCTCCATGGCCTCTCCTGCCTTTGTGGGCTTCATCCTGTGGGTTAGCATTCCCCGTAGTTGCACCCACTCTGCATGCACCCTCCACGGGGCCTCACCCACCCCCGTAGCTTTGACCACCACCGTTTACTGACTACTCTCCAAATGGTGTCTCCAAGGAACAGGAGGGAACTGTTGAGGCTGATGGAAATACTCTGTATCTTGATTGTGGTGTTGGTTCCATGACTGCATACATGTGTCAGTACTCACCAGAAAGAAAATTAGTGAATTATTTTTATAGGAATTACACCGTGATGAAACTAATTTTAAAAAATGCGATGATACCTCCAAGTCAAATATTTCCACTGACCTTCAGACTCATATGCACAACTGCCTGCTGGATGTATCCACCCAAGTTCCCGTGAACTTCAAAGTCAGTGGGTCCAGAATGGAGCTCATCATCTTTTCTCTAAACCTGCTTTTTTCCCTGTATTTTCTATTTCACTTGTAGATCCATTGATCATCTCAGTCTCTTCCTTTTTACTCAACATCATTTCGTCATCAAGACATCTTGATTCCAGCTCATATGTGCAGTTGACCTTTGAACAATGCGGGAGTTAGAGGGTTTGACTCCTTCACAATTGAAAATCCACATATAACTTTTGACTCCCCCAAAATGTAACTACTAAGAGCTTACTATTGACTAGAAGCCTTACTGATAACATAAATAGTTGGTTAACACATATTTTATATGTGGTATATGTGTTATATGTAGTATATACTGTATTCTTACAATAAAGTAAACTAGGGATAAGAAGTGTTATTAAGAAAGTCATAAGCAAGAGAATATATATTTACTATTCATTAAGTGGAAGTGGATCATCATAAAGGTCTTCATTCTTGTCATCTGCTCACTGAGTGGGCTGAGGAGGAGGAGGAAGAGGAAGCATTGGTCTTGCTGTCTCAGGGGTGGCAGAGGCAGAAGAAAATTCGTGCATAAGTGGATCCATGCAGTTCAAACCCCCATTGTTCCAGGGTCAGCTGTTTTTCTTAAATCAACCCCTCCCTCCATCGCCTTACCACGTTCTAAGTTCAGTCTCTGATCATCTTCCCTAAATTGCTGAAGCAGCCTGGTAATTGGCCCCTCTAACTTTAGTCTCATCGTTTGCAAATCCATTTGCACACAGCTGCCAGAACCATCTACCTAAAACACAAAACTGTCCAGCATATCCCTTCCTATTTGAGACATTTTAAGTGTTCTGCACCTCCATCCCCACCAGGACAATATGATGCTCCTTTGATTGTAAAATACAAGACCCTTCAGGTTTTGGCCCCTGAACACATTTTTGCTTCCTTTCCTTACCTGCACCTTATTCTGTAACTGGAAATACTTTAACTCACACAGGACATAGGGCTTCTGTGTCTTGCTGTGGCTGTCCTGTCCCTTCTACACAAATAGCCTTTCTCCTCTTCACTGTCCTCTGCCTTCCGAGAGGTTGTCCCCTTTCTTTGGAGATCAACTACTCTAGAAGGCTACCCACGAGCCCGACTTCCCACCGCAAGCATCTCCCCGCCCCTTGAATGCCCTGTGTATATAATATGGAATAAATAGTATATATAAAAATTGCTACATTGCTCTATAATGACCCATTTACATTCTCTTTTCCTCGGATAAATTTCTTGGGGCAAGCACTTACTCAGTTTCCTATTCCTAATGCCTGTGACTGTGCCAGGCCCACAGGAGGCAGATGCCTCCCTGCGTGGGTGCCCAGGACCTTGCATCTGCCTGTGACGCTTCCAGAGCCTCTTCTTATGCATGGCAGGACAGCTGGTCACCTCGATTTTTTCATGCAGGAAACCCCTCCGCCGTGACTGGAACCCAGAAGCCGTGTATTTACCATAGATTGCTATTCATATTTTTACCGTTCATGGGCTCAAAATGTTTCATCATCTTTGCAGGTCTGTCATAAATGTTGTGAGCACACACATGCCTGCTGTTTTATCTCACTCCACCCCAAGGCCTGCTTTCCCAGAGAAGTTGTCATTGCTCTGCCAAGGCTACCAGTGGTCTCCAGGTTTGGGAGAAAGTCTTTCTGGCCTCATCTCTGTAGCATTAGGCAGAGGAGGCAGCTCTTTCCTTGACCTGCCCCTCTCTGCCCTCATGGCATTCCCTCTCCTGGCTTTCTTCCTACCTCTGTCTTCAGAGACTTTTCTTGTGCCTGCTTAAATATGTAAGAATTCTTAAAGGCTCACCCTTGGCTCTTTTTCTCTGTCTGCCCTCAATAAGTGGCTCATCTATTCATGTGGCTGTAATGAGCTCTATGCTGAGCATTCCCAAATTTCTATTCTAGCCTAGTTCCTGTTATTCTAGTTTACGTTACTGTGCTCTACACACAGCTTACCTTTTCCATTTATAGCTCTTTTAGATACTTGACGTGTTGTGTGTACAGTAAACTCTTGATTCTCTTTCCTGAAACCTCTCCTTTTCCAAGATTCCCATGATTTTAGTAAAGGAAACCACCCTCCACACAATTACTCAAGCAAGAAAATGGGAAGTCATTTCTGATTCCTTCCTTTCCCTCATTCCCCGCGCTTAATCCATTAAGTACTATTGATTCCTCTTCCAACAAGTCTCTTCACATGTCTTAGGCACTTCTTTCCACCTCCAAAGCCATCACCTTGGTCTAGGTTGCAGTTGTGTCTTGCCTGGATAGCGTAGTAGATGCCTAACAGCTTTCTCTCCCCTTCTGCCTGCTTCTAGTGCATTTTTCATGCTGCAGTTGGAAGTGTAGACATGTAAATTAAATGATGTCACTTAAAATTCTTTAGTGGCTTCCCACTTCCTCAAATAAATCCTGACGCCTCACCAGCTTACAAGGCTATGCACAGTCTGGCTGTGGCAGGCTGTTGTCACTTCATTCTGGGGACTTTTTTTCGTGCCCTCTGCCCAGCTTTGGGAACACGTGCTGCATCTTTACCTGGGCCACTCTTTCCAACCAGCATCTCAGCCACCGGCTCTGTCTTGAGTGTCAGGCTGGCGTCCCCTGAAAGTCTTATCAAAGTTGGACTCCTCCTTAGAATTCTCTTTTAAAATTGTCTTTGTTTATTTGTTTATTTCCTTCTTCCCTTTCCCTGGCAACTTATCCTAAGGGCTCAGTAAATATTAGTTAAATAAATGAATATAGTGTAAGTACTTCAAAGTAACAAAAATAGTGTATACTACATTTTCTTTGCAGGTACATCTAGAAACTAATATATAAGGATATAGGTCATTTTGTTCAAAAGTACTTAGATGCTTTAAAGTTAGGTTTGATCTAAAAATATTAAAATAAGCTGAAAAACTTGCAGTTTCTAACTCTCTTCGTGGTTCTTATACTGAAAACGGAAATGTACATGGTGACAATTCAGAACCTACCCACGTTCCAGAGTTTGGTATTATATTGTTTTGTATAATAAAAATTTCCATATGAAGCCGAAAAAGATACAAGGTTGAAAAAAGTACTTTGAAGATTTTGTATTTTGAATTGCTGGTACTAAGTTTTGCTAAGTTAAATATGCAAAGAACAAAAATAAATGGATTAAGCTCCCTTTAAACAGTATTTAAAAATTAAGCAGAAAATTTACATGACCAAATACATTTGTAAGATCCAAGATGTTCTTGAAATAGACTGAATTTGCCTTGCCAAGTCCTGTCTCCATTGTCGTTGTTGGGTTCAATATTTGTTTGGCATCTACAGAGTAATAGTAGAACAGGGAGTTTACCCTGGAGTAAATACCATGTCATGTAACATGGAAGTAGCTATCTTGTGTTCATTTTGGTACCCACTCCAGTGATCACCTTGTGCTGATCATTGCTCCACACATTGAATTTGCTGCAGCTGCCGTCCCTAGATTTTCTGTTCTTGTAGTTCTGGACTTTTTGCTGATGTTTTCCATATGGTTACAGTGTCTTTGTAGAAGATATGCAATTTAAAAATAGGAATGTTTTTATATACAGCCATGAATCCTGGATTGCATATAATATTGGTCCTTTGGGTATCAGGCCAAAAGAATTTGGATCATCCTATGTAATATTAGAACTTTATCTAGGAGGAGCATTTCACATTTTTGGCTGAAATTGTGTCAAGGTAGAGATTAGTAAATATCTATTCAAGATGATTTTGAATAATGAAAGAAAATTGAAAGCTACATTCTGGATCTCTCATGACTGTATTTCTGTACCCACCATATGATGTAGGTACAGTTTTCTATTACATGTACTTCGTATTTCTAGAAACTTAACAGCCTAAACATAAGGACCTTGCCAAAGACTTTTTAAAAAACCTGAATAGCTGGTTCCCCTTATATATACATTTTTTTAAATTTTTTCACATTTTCTTTTTACCTTTTAAATGCCCACTTCTGATGTTTCTATTCTTAATCTGCCTTTCTCTCCCCCTCACTCCCATTTTCTGTTACCTCCTTATCATCCCATGCAGATGAGCAAAATATCAAGCTTCAATTTTCAACCTCTGTTTAATGCCCGGTCTTAAGATTTTCAGTTCCCCTTTAGACATTACCAGTTGGACATTCTGCTAGCCCTTTAATCAAATCAAACTACAATTTCTTTTTTTCTCTCAGTTTGGCCAGCGTTTCATCTTTCTCCTGCTCATTCTTGTCTGAAACTTGATGTTTCCTCTATGTTGTCTGCTTTCCTAATTTGGTGGGTCAATCACTCACCAGGTGCTATTGATTCTTCTTTTGTAATTGCTCTTCTGTGTGCGTCTCCTGCATCCTTTCTCCAAGGCAGATTATACTGTAAACCTTAACTGGTCTCCTTCACTCTCTTTCTACCATAAAGCATAGCTCAACAAATTTAAAAGTTGAAGATCACACAAATAACATTCTCTGGCCATAACACAAATCATTATAAATGAAAAAGGTACCTTTTAAAAACTTCGTAAGTTTTAAAGGCAAAAACATGCATTGAACAAAGAAGGCATAAAAATAGAACTTAAAAATGCTGAAAACTGAAAGATAATTACATTTCAAAAGTTGTTAGCTATAACTAAAAGCAGTACTTAGAGAGGAAGTTGTCAGAAAATAAGGAAAGCATAGTATCAATGAAATATATCAACTTAAAGTTACTAGGAACAGAACAACAAAATAAAACCATAAAAAGTAGAAAGGAAGAAAACAATAAAGATAAGAACAAAAGTAATGAAGTAAGAAAACAAAGAAACAACAAACAACAAGGAGGCCAACAGAGTAAAAAGGGAGTTTTTTGAAAAGACTAACAAAATTTACAAACCTCTGGTGAGATTAATTAGTAAAAAGAACCAAAAATAAATAATATTAATGAAAAGAGGAGCCTTACTCTATATTTGCAGAGGTTAAAAAAAATAGAACCACTACACATATCAAAATGAGTATAATAAAAAAGAATGCAAGAATTCTTTTTTGAGAAAATGAAGAGCAACTGGAACTCTCTACTTTATTAATGGGAGTATAATTTTGTGCAAAATTGAAGTTTGAAAAACTACCAGCAGTATATCCTAAAGTTAAATACCAGCCTATTTTATGCCTGTCAATTCTACTCCTAGATTTATATCTATGAGAGATAAGTGCATATGTTTATCATAAGTTATTAACAAGATTATTCATAGTAGCTTTGCACATATAAGCTTCCAACTGGAACCAATCAAAATGTCCATAAATATAAAATGAATAAGTATGTTTATATAATGATATGAATTTATCACAGTCATACAATGGAATAATACACAGCAATAAAGAAGAATGAAGTATTGCCATACAACAACCTGGATGACTCACATACAAAATGTTGAAACAAAGGAACCAGGTACATACAAATACGTAACTCCATTCATATAAAGTTTAATAATGGGCAAAACTAATCCATGGTAATCAGAGGCAGAGTAGTTATAAGATGGTACCAACTGGGAAGGGAAAAGAGGCAATCTTCTGGGTGCTGGAAATGTTTCATATTTTGCTGTATGTGGTGGCCACACTGGTGCATACATATGTAAAATTTCACCAAGCAATACACTTATGATTACTACAGTTTGCTATATGTTATGTCATTTCTCATTAAAATTTTACAAAAAATACCAAATATGCAAGGTAAAAAAAAGAGTAAGAAAATACCATGAATAACTTCATATAGTTAGTAGAGAATTTCAATTACAGTATATGGAAATAGTCTTAGAATAATATAAGTTGCCAAAACTGGCCCAAGAATAAAAGAGAGAAGTATAATGATTCAATAAACACTAAAAAGTTTAATAAATTGTTGAAATCTTTCCACAAAGAAAATACTGGGCCCAGATTTCTTTCAAAGTGAGTTTTCCTAAACATACACATAATTTCCAAACTGTGCCAGAAAATACAAAAAGAGGGAATACTCTAATTCATTTAATGAATATGGTATAATCTTAATATCTAAATCAGACAAAGTTAGTAAAGAAGAAAAATCTCAGCCAATTTTACTCATGGTATTACATTTTAACATTTCAAACAAAATAGTAACAAATTAAATCTACTGTGTATTAAAAGATTAAATATTATGGCTGAAATGGGTTTATCATGAGAATGCAAGGTAGGTTTAATCTCAGGAAATCAATTAATTTACCACATTGACAGATTAAAGGAGATAAATTATATTTTTACCGTAAAAGTTGCCAAAATTTTATATCATGTTTAAAAAATAACAATAAACTAGGAATAGACAGGTATACCCTTACCCTAATAAAGACTATTTAAAATACTATCTTAAGCAAGCATTGTAATTAGTGGAGATATTTTAATGCTTTAATATTTTATAGTTAAAATACTAATAAGGATTGCTAGATGATCTAACCAACAAAGTAAGATAAAATCAAATGCATTTAAGGATTGAAAAAAGTAGTATAAAAATTGAAAAGAAATATTAAACTGTCATATGCAGGTCCTATGTTTGCATATCAAACAATACCTCGCTTTGCTGGATGCCAAATCAAGCCATTTAAGTCAACCAGATTTTTATTCACCAGCAAAAAACAGAAAATACTAGTTTAAAACAATCCCATTTGTAATTGGGAGAAAAAAATTAAGTACTTAGAAATGAGTCTTTTAAAATATGCAATACATTTATGGAGAGAATGATAAAAACAGTATTGAAAGATCTAAATAGATGATCAGATATAACTTGTTCGTGGATAGGAAGACTCAATGCTGTAGAGTTGCCAATAATCCCTAAATTGACCTATAGATTTAATGCTATTCTAGTGAAAATTTCAATAGGTTTTAAAATGTATTTTTATATTTTTATTTTTTGGAACTGGACAAGCAGATACCAAAATGTGTATGGAAGAATGAAAGGTCAAGATACTCTTGAATGAAAAGAATCGGTAGAGAAGGATTTTTCCTATGATCTAGTCAATTTATAATAAATCTGCAGTGATTAGGATGGTGTGGTATTAGTCCACAAAACCAAATAGAGATTTCCCAAAAGAGATAGTACGCATATAAAACTCAGTGTAGAACAGAGCTGCCTTTTGCACGACAGTGTAGGAATGTCTAGCATATTCAACTCATCATGTATATGGAATAAAACAAAGATAAAATTGAATCCCTCCTCATATGTATGAAAGTTAGTTCCAGGTGGTTTAAAGACATAAATGTGTGAAAGGCAAAATGATAAACCTTTTAGAAAAAAGAAATAGAATATTTGTATTATTTAGATAAAGGAATGATTTTGTAAACAAGCCTACGCAGTATAAATCACAAATAAAATGATACGTTTGTCAACATTAAAAATAACAACTTCTGTTTACCTAAAGTTACCATACAGTGAGTGGAAATAAAAGGTACAAGATTATAAAACATATTTATAGCACATATAACTGGAAAAATTATTAGTTTCCAAAATATATACGAAACAGCCACAAATCAGTAAGTTTTTGGCATATTTCTCACCAAATAAGAAAATGAGAAATTAACATGAACAGGCATTTCACAAATAGGAAGCATAAAGGTCTAGTGAATGTGTGAAACTATTTGTCCTCATTAGTAATATGGGAAATGAAAATTCATACAGAAAGTAATGGATTATCTGGGAGGCTACATAGGAAGCTAAGCTGGGGGCCAGACAAAAAGGTGTTTAACAATTATACTTTATACATTACCTATGTTATAAATTCTCTTTATAAGCATTTAATATTTAACATAAAAATAACCAGAACCAGCATGGGGGAGGGAAGGGTTTAAAAAAATCAGAACCATAAGTTTAAATATAAAAAGAATACAATGAATGCAAAATAGTGTTTTAACAATTCTAGCTATATACTCATGCCTACAAAAGGCTATGAGCTTGAAACCTGTTCTTTCATTGTTACAAGTAAGTTTATCAAGTATTGTAGAGGTAGTAAAGGCATATTAATATTTCATTAAAACTTATTTTCTCTTGATATTGTTGTTAGAAAGAGCAGTATCCATGTATTATACTTAAGGTTGATACATATCTCACACTTTGGGAAATGTTAGCCTATAGCATGAACTTTTTTATTCCTGGTCTGGTGCTTCAGTTTGTGATAACAGATTTGTTAATTCCTGCTATGTACGAGGTATTGGCTATCAGGTTTTAAAGAGAAGAGGCTTTCTACAAACATAGTTATTTGGATACATGTCTGTTTCCCCTAAAATAATACCTCCTTGAAGGCTTATAGTTTACTAGGGAAAATTTAATGTATAACAATAAATATAATATCAAGCACAATGGAATATGTGCCATAATAGAAGTACAAGTGCAGTGCTAAGGTAGTGTAGGGGAGAGAACAAATACCCGGAAAGGAATTAGCTTTGCAGATATCTGCATGAAGAGGAAATAGATTGAAGAGAACCGCCAGTGTGCAAATCCTGAGGCAGGGGGTGTACCTGGTGGGCTAAAGCAATAGCAGGGGGCCAGCTTGGCTGGGGCAGAGTGAACAGGGAACAGGGTGGCAGGGCAGGAGGTCAGAGAGCTGGAGAGGGGCGGAGGCGGGCCCTTGGTGTGGTGTCCTCCATGGATCTCAGAAGTTATTTGCATGTTATAGGTTCTTGGTAAAGGCTTGTGAATCATTGAAACCTGATGATTAAGACATTTGGAAAATGAAACAAAGAAAGCATTTCTCTAAGAACTACGATTTCTTTAAGCCACACATAAATAGAACATAAGACACCTCATAAGTATGTGATATACTATGCAATTCACATCAGAAAGAGATTGAGTGGCAGGTGAAATCCTATAAAAATCCCCTTATCAAGGCAAATAATTTATTGTATTGAATTAAACATTGTATTACATAAGCAAGACTTCAACTGAGTCTGTAAATTTTTTGTTATAGAGAGATTGCTGCTATGAGAGTTGAAGGATATGCAACATAATATGGTAGAAGGCAAGATTGTACTTAGGAAAAAGAAATGAGTTCAGATAACAGTGGACACAGCCATCTGTGTGATCTTAGCTAGTCCTTCCTAAGCTTCAGTTTTTCCATCGCTAAAATAGGCATCATATATACTTTGCCTACAGTATAACGTTATCTTGAAGAGCAGGTGCTATAGTATATGAAAGTTCTTGGTAAACATGAAGCACCCCACAAATGGTGAATGTGGTAAATCATTTATATAATATCTACACATATTCCTAAGCATGTATCTATGTATACATACAATTTATTTATGTAATGTTTTTCAATTAATTTATTATAATGTAGAATAATTTCATCTAATGCTAGGACTATGGCTTATTCAGCCAAAATACACCTAAATAAGTGAGCATATTTCCACAAAGTTGATGAAGTAGAAAAATATAGTTAAATATTAAAACCACACCTAGAAGCAATGAAAACCAAGGAGCAAAGAGAGTGTAAAGACCACAAAAGATAAAATATTACTTTATTTGCTTTGAGGTCAGAGACAGTATCAGGAAACAATAAACATAAAAGGTAGGAAAACATGTATAGATGCGTGTATAGGTAGAAAATATAGGTAAGAAAGGAAAAACGCTCAATAGTGTTATTCGCTAGGAGCAGATCATGGAAAACAAGGGAGTAAAACATTCTTAGAGAAATAAATCAAATAAAAATTATATGTGAAAGGTACAGTAAATGAATACCAAAATAAGACACCCCCCCATCCCAGGAAGCAAATGAACAGTTTGAGAAACAGTTAATTTTTAAGGGCTATTACTTGCTTGCCTAAAGTCCATTGCTAGTGCTCTCTATGGATCACATATAGAGTATTTATATTCTGGGGGAAAAAATGGTGAAAATTTTGTCTTTTTTTTTTTTTGAGCAGGATTTATAATTTAGATATATAGCCTCTTTATTTTAAGAATAGAACCTTATATTTTAAAAATTACTAATAAGTAAGCAATTGAGAGCTATGTCAAACCAAAGATACACCGTGATTTAGAAATCAAAGTGACAGTGATAAATGTAACTTGACAAAGTCTGATGTTTGCATAGTAGTCATTTTAAGATAAATATGAGGATTTTCTTGGGAATTTTACATTTATAAGTTTGGCTTAGGCAGTAAGGAAGCAAAAATGAGTTGTAATAAAAGCTCTTCATAAAGAAATGTTCAGAAACAGAAAATTTAATTATGAATAGTGACCAAATGTTTAATAAAAGGTCATTCTTTAAAAAAAAAGAGAGAGAAAATAAGAGGAGGAACAGAAAAAATGGAAAGAGAAGGGGAGTAGAAGGAAAGGAGGGAGGGAGGACTACGTGACCAAATAAGATTGCTGAAAAAATGGGCAGGAAACCCTCTAAGTTTAATGGCTGTACCTACTAGGACGGGAAATTAAAATAGCTTTGGTGGGAAACAGATTCTTTTAGTGCCATAATTGGGTCTAGATTGATATCATTTCATTATACTAAATTTTTAAACCATTTCAGAACAGGCATGTTACACTGTTTAGATTAATTTGAGTCTAGTTCATTCATTCGTTTATTCAGTCATTACTGAGTTTCAATAGAGGCTGAATGTGTGCCGGGCACCGTGTGTAGACACTGGACACACAAAGGCAAAACATAGATTCTGTTTCAGGTTTCTCTCTGTAAAGAATTAAGCCTACAAAAAGCAAATGTATTCTCAAATAGTAAATCATATATATGTATATATAAAGATGGTGAAGAGTTGCCAGGATTAAAAATAAGAATATTCTTAAGTGCCTAGCAAGGATATTCAACAGTGACATTCCAAAATATCTTTTTAAAAGAATGACTGATTTGTCACCTGGACTTCTAAAGAAAATCTTTTAGAAATGAATCACAGAGCTTGCCCCATGCAAGATGTCAAATTTGATACTTTATCATCACCCTTTTCTCAGCACTTCCTCCCGTTCCCATTCTACACTGCGGAAGTTTTCGAGGAGCAGAAGCCTGGTTGGGAAAGTATCCCATATTTTTCCAGATTATATTCTTGGATATTTTGATATGGAAAATTTCTAACTTTATAAGATATATTACCAATAATGATCATCCAGAAGTTTTTCAGATCTAACATGTAATCTTTCTGGGATAATCTGAAGGAGGACTACGAGGTCTTATCTGGTTGCGTGATGCAGACTTTAGGCGTGTTTGGTGGCAGCAATCCGGTTCCCTCCAATATGTTTCTCTGACAACACTTGCTCTTGGGTGTACTTATAAAAAGCTCACGTCAATTCAACTCTGGATAGTTCATGCACCTTTTCTCAAATGCTCTGCTAGGCTGAGTGCTGGGTATAGGAGCTGAGAAGAGAACCAAGATGTTTCTTAAGTGACAAGAAACCTTAGAATGTAATATGAATAGATACTTTGAATATAATATGGTAAAGTCTATGCTAAAAGTATACACTGAGAAATGAAAGCCATCGGAGGCAGCAGTTAGTAGTGAGAACTGGCAGTAGAGAAGCAGTCATAAAGTCCAGTGCCAGGGCAGCCACGGCAACTTGTAAGCACCGTGCAGCACCAGCTTGGCGATAGCGGTTCCTTTCTGAAAATGTGCCACTGCACCGTAGACAGGCAGATATGCTCACGGCAGCCTGGAGTCCTAGTCTTGCTGTGTTGGTCGCTTTCTGTGAGTCCTGGGCAAAGTCACATCATCTCTCTGGATCTCAGTGTCCTTGTCTATGAGGAAATATCAAAGAGATGAGCTTATGTGTCCCTTGCAATCCTAAAACTCCACAACACTCTAGATAAGCTTGTACTGTTACCTTTGAAAATACAAAGAATATGGGGACCTTTTTCCTATTTTTTGAACGGATACTTTTGGAATAATGAATGAAGAAGATCTTGGAAAGCAACTCAAATAATTTTGTTTAAATCAAGGAGTTAAAAGAGCCCTACCACTTGTATGCATTTATATACATTGATGGCACAGCATGTTCTACAATAGGTAAAGTGAAGGAAACTCACCTCTATCCTAAAAAATTTTACTGTCGAAGAGTACAAACAACAGGAATAATGAAGGCAGCACCCACAGTGTCGTGTGGGTGTAATTGCTAACAAGCTTTTTGAAGCAGGTGGGTTTTAGAAGCAATTTGAAGGAGAAGGGAAGGGTGGTCTGACATGCCTCAGTAGGAAAGCTGCTCGAGTGGAAGGGAAGGCTGGGAGGAGGCAAACCCGGCATGAAAATAGAAAGCGAGCAACAAAGTAAGAACTGCTAGGAGAAGGAGGACATGCAATAAAATATCTCGATGGAGATGAAAGTGATAAAGGACAAAGGTGATTTGGGCATGTACTTAGGTAACTGCAAAGACCAAGGTAAGAAGGACCACATTTTGTGAATAAAGCATACGACTGCCAGAAGGTGAAGTATTTCTTTTACAGAAGAACAGGTGGAAGGCTAGATTAGGAATATAAACAAAAAGGAGCATAACTAGAACTCCACAGGAGCCTTCCTCTAAAGGGAGGTGGGAGGAAGCAAAGATTTTTTTCAAATGAACAAGTCTGAATCATTCACGTATTTTTGTTACGTGTAAATAATTATGTATTGCAGTGGATACAAAATGGATGAGACAGAGCCTTCTCCCTTCCCTTAAAGAGTTTATAGCCCATATAGGAGATAGATCAGTTTTATTGAAATAATTCTGATTATAACATGAAATGAATTATAAAAGAATCCAAGACTTTTATGATTTAATATGAGATAAAACTCTTCTCTATGTTAGCCTTTTGAAACTTATGACAATTCTTTATGAAATGGTACCAAGTACCCATGTAGAGTTAATAAACCTATATAACTTGATTTTAGGGCAGAAATTACATACTTAAAAAAGTATTTTTTTAAAAAAAAAACATATTACCATGATCTATTTATTGAGATCCTACTATGTCCAAGACATAGCATAGTGCAGACGACAAGTGAGTTTTGGAGCTAAGAACTAGGTGTAAATCTTAGTGTTAGAAACTAGTAGCTGTGTTGCACTGGGCATCTTAGTTCACCTCTGAATATCAGTTCCAACATCAGACATAGGGAATGACAATTTGAAGAATTGAAGAATTGTCAGAATGGAACAAAATTTCCCTTTCCCTGTGTGAGGAAAGTTGAAAGTTGTCACCAATATCCATTATCCTTTTCTTCCACAGTAACTGAGATGTAGTTGGAATGTGGCTATCCAGCTAAAAGCTACAGTTCCAATCCCCCCTTGCAGTGAGCTGTGGCCGTGTCATTGAGTGCTTGCCAGTGGAATGTGGATGGACATGATGTGTGCCTCTTCCCAGCTTGATCCATAGAAACTTGCACACACCCTCCACCACACTGTGTCATTATTTCTGCTGGTTGGAATGGCAGTGCCCAAAGCAGCCCCTTTCTTGTCTGTCTTCATCTTTACAGCACATATACAGCTTCATTGTCATACTTTTGTCCCACAGTAGCAGCTCTCCGCTGCCTTGTGACCTAGACCACTGGTCTGCAAACTTTATCCAACTTAGCTTTCCCTTCAACCAGAATAATGGCATTCAAGAAAGTATTTCTTAATGGATTCTAGAATACTTTTTTCTTTCTCACAAAACTTTCTCCTGGTTTATGGCGGGACTGTAAATCATACCACCAACCTGCAGGATTGGATCTCTCTGGGCATGTGATGTAGTTTAATGGTGCTGTATTAATAATATACTGCTTCATATTTCCACTCCTTCATCACTCCAGACAGCAGGTAGCTGTCTACCAGCCACAGCTCCTCATTTCAACTACAGTAAAACAGAAAGAAGTTTCAATGGTTTTTTTTTTAAGTATGTACATACTTTTTTGAGTTTGCTTTATACATAGATTTCAGTAAATGTTTTTCTTCCTCGCAGAAGTTTAAACCCAATCTTATGTACCATCTCTTTTCTTTTTTTTTTTATTTGAAATGATTTTACTTATTTATTTATTTCAGAATATTGCAGGAGTACAAACATTTTGCTTACATGAATTACTTTTGTACAGTTTGAGTCAAAGTTATAATTGTGTCCATCCCCCAGATAGTGTGCATTGTACCCATTAGGTGTGAATTTACCCATCCCCTTGTCCCCCCTCCCACCTTCTTAATTTCCTTGAATTTTACTACCGTTTGTACATATGAGCGTTGACTATTTAGTTCCAATTTAATAGTGAGTACATGCAGTGTTTGTTTTCCATTATTGCCATACTTCACTTAGGAGGATGGTCTCCATTTCCATCCAGGTTGTTAGAAAAGGTATTAGTTCGCCATTCAGTTTCAATGATTTGTGCGATGAAAACAATCAGTTTGTGATCAGAATAATTGATGAGGAAAATGGACCCTAATTTATAGTAAGCCAAAAATTTTAACTTTTCTCCTCCTCCTCAGATTGATGTTTACAAAACAGTCATTAGCTAAACCCATATTCTCCCACCTCTGATATCTTATCTTTCTTGAGTGATATGAATGTTTACAAAACACTTAATGCAGGAAGTTAACTGGAATTTACTATGAATCATAAATCTTCAAACTGGGAGCTAACAAAATGTTATAGCCATGAGTAACTAGAAGCAAATTCTTTGTTGTAGCTCAAAAAGAATTAGCAAATGGTCTGGTGATTTTTTTTAATACCTTCATTATGGCATCAATTTATTCTGTGTTATTCATTTTCTTCCAATTCACTGATTTCTGGTGCTGTATAAGGTGTAGGGAGTGTTGCAGGCAGAAATAGACTAGTCGTAGGTAGTACCTTATGAATATAGCTAATAGACGTAGGATGACTCATTAGATTGTCCATCAGACAGTCAGTAAACAAAATTTATTGACCGCCTACTTTATGGACTACACTATAGGAGATTTCATTTAGGTAGATTTGCCATGGCATGGAAACAAACAACAACTGAACCCCTTACATTAAATTAGATCATCTAGATCAGCGATCCCCAACCTTTTTGGCACCATTAACCGTTTTCGTGGAAGACAATTTTTTCCACGGACCAGGGAGCAGGGGATGATTTCAGGATGATTCAAGTGCATTACATTTATTGTGCACTTTATTCTAATATTGTTACATTGTAACATATAATGAAATAATTATGCAACCCTCCATACATTGGAGACCCCTGATCTAGATGGATCTAAAGAAAATCTAAAAAAAAAAAAATCACAGTGTTTGCTTTGCAAGATTTCAAATTTGATCCCTGGAGGGTCTTGGTGGCTTCTGTAGAGAGGGAGATAAGTTAGGTCCTTTGGAAGAGATGCCTCCAAAATGTGAATCAGGAGAAACAGGGGAGTGGAGGTGAGTAAGCAAGCCTAATAAAGCATCTCTCTCTATGGAAAACTTGTGCTCAAATTCAGTTTTTAAAGTGAGACATGAAGTTCAAGTATGTAGAAAGACAAATTATGACAGGAATTTGTTAGGGGACTGAATTAGTTTTAAACTTAAAAAATGATTATTTCTTTTGTATTCTTTTTATTATTATTAATTTTAAGCTTAAAAAATAAAATTCTTCTTCATTTATGAACTTCAAGGTAATAAATTCCTTCCATGAAATGTGTTTGGTATGGACCATGGAAATGACTCCATCTTTAACACTGGGTTTTGTTTTTTAATGAATACTTGTCAGATTTTTCTAAAGACTCTACTCAATTATTTGCTGGTTTTTGACTATTGGTGATACTTTTGAAAATATTTAATGCTATTTGATCTAATATTTAAAAAGAATCCAAGAAAAGATGAAAAACGGCTTGGCTTTTTTACTCCTTGATTTCAAAGTTAGTGGTAGTTTAAATTTATATCTTCATGGAGTTTTGGATTTCATTTGTAAAAAGAAATATGCTTAAATAAATATTTTTTCCTCTCTAATACCATAAACTCCATCATTTAAAAGAAGGACTTTGTCCAGGTTCATTCTTAACTAGATTTTTTTGCCTTTCTCTTCCTTTTCCTGTCCTGTCAGTTGGCCAAAAGCAATCATCTTTAACCCTGTTTCTGTTCTGAATTGCTTCTCTCCCCCCCCCAACTAAATACCCCACCAGATTGTGAGCAACTTGCCTGCCATGTAGGTAGGATCTTTGTAACAGTTTTGAACTCAAGAAAATTCTTTCCATTTTAGACCTTAAATCAAGTCTTACCTCTCCCAGGGTGATTTCTCTGACTCTTTCAGATCATATGAATCTGTCACTACCTGACCTGTTTTAGCTGTCCTCTCTTCATCATGCATTCAACTAGTCACTTGGTCCTGAACTGCTTTGCTAAGTCATTTAGGCAAAATACTGTTAACAGTTTAATGTTTGTATGTTTCATTTCCCCAGTTATATTGTAACGCCTTGAGCTTAGGGGTTATGTTTACTGTCTTTTGGTTATTGAGGTGGTACCACGTGCCAGGCACTGTGTAAAATGTTATGTGGTCTTTATCTCAGGACATTAAGGACATCTATAAGACAATAGTATACTCCTTTTAACTACTACAAGAATACACTGTTAAATATTGATTCCTGTGTTTTTCAATGAGTTATTTGGGTTTTTCATCATTAGTAGCTTTCATTTCATGTCAGCCATTTTTTCCTCTCTGTTCAGTGACTTATTTTCATACTAATTCAGAATTAGCTTGGAAAATGACCAGGCTAAATTAGTAAAATGTCTGAATTGTTGAGCATTTGTGGAAAGCTGCCGGTATATTACTTTCACTCATGTGTAGTATCCATTTGCTTGCCAAGAAAATATTGCCAAGGAAAGGTGCTGCTGATCTTAAATAAGTATTTCATTTGTAACTATTAATAATAGATTCATTCTTGAAATGGTAATATATATTGCTATAGTCTTTGAAAACAGCTTTTTCCCCTCTAACCAGTTTGAACCTCTTTATAAGCTCTTACCTCCTCTTCCTTCCCTATTCCCAACCCTGTTATCAACTTGTGATATTCTTTGTGCTATTACAGTTGTCCCTGGGTATTCATAAGGGATTGGTTCCAGGACTCCTTGAAGCTGCTCAACTCCCTTATATAGACTAGCATAGCGTTTGCATATAGCCCACCTACATCCTCCCATAAACTTTAAATCATCTCTGGATTACTTGTAACACCTAACACAATGTAAATGCTATGTAAGTGGTTTTTATACTGTATTTTTTATTGGTATTATGTTTTATTGTTTCGTTGATATTTTTGTGTTTTTTCCAAATATTTTCAATGAGATTGGTTACAAATGTGGAACCCACAGATATAGAGGGCCAACTATAATCTTTAAAGCTTTGTTTAATAAATACTTGTTTAACCTTTTTTAATTGTCATAAAATCAAACGAGTTGGATTCTAGTTGCAAGACATTTTAATATGGCTCCAAAAGCCACTTTAAAAGGGTGAAAACTAACCTTTGACAAACATCTTTGTTGTGTCAGATGGTTCATATAGTGTTTGATTCCATCCCCGTAATACCCTGCCAAGTAAAGAGTAATAAAGGTGTTTACTATTTAATGCAGACATGCTACGTGGTAGGCATGATACCAAGAATTTTTGTATAATTGTCACCTGCTTCTCACATCAACTCTAAGATGTAAGTTTTATTCTAACTTATAGGGAAGGAAACTAAGACACAGGGTCAGTAAATGATTTGTCACACAGCTAAGTGATGAAGCCACTACATAGTAACTAATTGCAGAAGGAAAATTCTAAAGTTTCTTTCTTATTAATACTGCTGGGTATATTTGGGATGAATGTTTTATAGCATCATCATACAACATCCTAATGTCAGGGGCCTGACTGAAACTGAGGCTGGCCCTCCCTTGAGAGCCACTGCCCAAGCTTGGACATCTGGGAGAAATGGCTCTGTAACCTCATGCTTTGATGTTCCAAACATATAGCAATGATGGATAAAATACAAAGACAGAAAACCAAGTGGACTTAGTCAAGTTCAAAACATTCTTCATTGTTGAGATCCAGAAACCAAGTAACAAAACTGAGTGATGAGTAAGGCTGAGGCCAGGCGTCTGCTGGATTCTTTTCCTGCAACACGAAGTGGTAATTGGGGTTTCATCCCTACAGGACAAAGCCAGACCTGCTGTTTAAAGCAGAGCCTGGGAGGAACTTCCTTGTTCACAGAAAGAGACTGGGAAAAAATAATTCTGTTGTTGATCACTACCTGGAGCTAGAGGTTTTTACCTGGAAAGTTGAAGGAGTAGGAACAGACACAATTAATTCACTTAAAACTGAATTAGCCACGTGCTACCTCTGTGATTCAAATGGCCATCTCCCCTCTATCCCTGCAACACAGCAGATACACAGGAAATGCCCCTCTGAGACCTAGCTCTAGTGCAGCAGCCTGGGATGGGTCGTAGAAGCAATGGTAAAGGGAGGAATGAGCACATAGGAAAAAAATCTTTCACTGCACATGGGCTTCAAACCAAGATTCCAAAGTGTGTAATGAGTCTAATGCTAATAAAGTAGCAAAAAAGAAAAAAAGGCAGCAGCAGCAACAGCTAATTATATCCAACAGTCTGACAAAGATTTTGAAATAAGTCTGTTTAGAAGCTCAGAAGGATAAACAAAGGAGTGATTTCCATTAATAAGAGGGACAAATTATGAAGCAGATCCAAGCAGAAATAAAGCAAGAGCACTTGAATTTTTAGAACTAGAAATGTTAGAAATGGAAAATGTCTTTTGTCGATGGGTAAACTCTAGCCTGGACAGCAATGAGGAGAGAATTAGTGGTTTGTAAGGGGACAGAGAAGATCACCTAGATCAGAACATAAGGAGACAAGCTGATTTTTTAAATATGCATGAAAGTAGAGTTAAGATCCATGGAGGATAGATCGAGAGGCTCCTGTCTGGGTTTAATAGCAGTTCCAATAGAAGAGAATGTAGAGTTTGTGAGAGAGACTTGATAACTGAATAATTTGATCACTGCAAAATTTCGGGATTGAAAAACTACATGAGATCTCAGATTGAAATTGTTCTTTTAGTATTGAGCAGGACAAACAAATATACAGTAAAATCATGGCAATGAAACTGCTCATGCCTGTAATCCCAGCACTTTGGGAGGTCTAGGCATGAGGATTGCTTGAGATCAGGATTTTGAGACCAGCTTGGACAACATAGCAAGACCCCATCCCTACAAAACATAAAAAAATTAGCCAGGTGTGGCAGTTGGTGCACACCTGTAGTCCCAGCTACTCAGGAGGCTGAGGTGGGAGGATTACCTGAGCCCAGGAGTTCAAGGCTCTCCAGCCTGGTCTATAGAGCAAGGCCCTGTCTCTTAAGAAAAAAGACAGAACAAACAAACACAACAAAAAGCCTAAAGAACATTGAGGGCAAAGGGAAAATCTTGAAATAGACTAGGCGACTCCAGGGAAGCCATGTCTACCATATGGATCTTAGTCAAGATTCTAGGACTAGGAGCCTAAAGCTAAGGGGGCTAGAGGTAGTTCCTTCACCGTCATAAGCTATTTTTCCTACCACCCATGGCATTGTCAAAGACCAGTGCACTACACAATTTGAAGAAAGCCTCTCTTCAAAATGCACTTGTAAATTTACCTGCAAACTATTAGAGTATAAACTGTGTTAAAATCCAGTGGGTAGAAGGCAGAGTAGAATCCTGGCCTCGGTTATGGTGTTCACAACCTGTATGACTTTGGACAAGTCACTTAATTAATCTGTGAATGAGGATGTCAATCCCTCCTTTATCTACTCTCACATGATTGTTGCAAGGGATTTTTTTGCATACAAATTCTTTATAAAATATGATGCTGTTTGAGAAATTATTACTTTATTATACAAATCAATGTGAGCTCTGGTTCTTGTCTTCTTTGAGTTTGTATATTAGATTTGGGTTAACAAAATTCACAACAAATACCAAAAATATTTGCAAAGCTACTTACAACAACTAAGCACAAATTATTTTGGTGCATAGCAAGTGGGGGAGTATACGATGAACAGTGGAGGTGGAGTTAATCATGTTAGGTTTAGCATTTAAAAACTATGTATTATAAATTATCTTACTCATTGATTTCCATTTTTTATTATGAAAATGTTCACACCTGCACCTAGATTTAAGAATTGTTAACATGTAGCTATGTATCTATGCATCACTATATATGTATTTTTTTTCTGGGTCTTTTGAAAATAAATTGAAACATCATGCCTTTTCATCCCTAAATATTCAGTATGTATCTCCAACCTAAAAGGACCTTTACCTAACCACAATACTATTATCACACCTAAGAAAGTTAAAAGTAATTCCCTAATAACATCTAATAACCGGCTCATATTCAGATTTCCTCAGTGGTTTCAAAAACCTTTTTATAGCTGTTTTCTTCCCAAATCAGGATCCACACATTACATTTAGTAGTTGTCCTTTTTAGTCTCTTTGATCTGAGAACAATGTCTTCACTTTTTTTTCCTTTGACATCAACTTATTGAAGACAACAGGCTATTTCTCTTGAAGAATATTCTGGATTTGCATTTCTTCTCTCATAGTAATATTTGTATCTCTAGCCCTGTATTTACTAACAACTGGATTGTTAGATCCAAAGGCTTAAGTAGATTCAGGTATACATTTTAGATAAGATACTATGCTGGTGATGTCATATGCGTCGTAGTGCATTGCATGGAGAGGCACATATGTCTGGTTTTTCCATTATTAGTAATATTAAGCTAAATAGTCTGGTTAGAGTGATTACTACCACCTAAATTCACTGTAAAGGTGTATCTTTCTCTTTGCAGTGTTCAAAGGGTGAAATTTGAGTATCTCAGAATAACCTTTTTTCTAATACTTTCAGCATCCATTAATGATTATGCTGAACCATTTCATGTGGCATTGCAAAATGGTGAATTTCTAATTTTATCACCCCTTCAATTGTCATTCTTCAATAAAGAAGAGCTTTCCCTCATCAAATAGGCATGAACTCCACTTTCTCCTAAAAAAGCAAGGTGCATCTGACCCTTTAATTACCAATTTTCAGAAAAAGAAATTTGTGTAATAGTTACCTCCAATGGTAGCTTGATTTTTTTCATGCACTTGTGTTTCGATAAAAGAAATCAAAGCAATTTACATCTACAAAATATAATTTTTAAAAATTATTATTTTAATTTTTTTTAATTTGGTGAGACTAAATGTGAAGCCTAATGGGATATAGATCGAATAGAGGGGAATAAGGTTAATCAGAATAATTTTCTAAACCTATACATTATTAAGCATCCTTAATCATTTTTTCTAATTTATGAGATGTTCTTTTCTGAAAGTCTCTGAGTAACTTAACCAGAGTGTAACTGAAAACAAGAATGTCAAAAAGGCACATTTAAATTGTTCTCAAAATCAATCAAAAATAATGAGGTGCTGGGAAAAAGTTGTATCCTTGATAATTACATCTATCAGTATCAGAAAACAAAAGAGAACAATCAGGAAATGACAATCCCACTCCCAAGTAGCACATTTAAAAAGGCTAATGAAAAAAAAAAGTCTCTTTTAAAAATGTACTAAATTAGCATTTCAAGTAAATTGACAACTTAAGCGTTGATAAAGGCCAATCTGGGGCCCAAACAATGGAAGTTCTGTTTCTACTTTTATCTGCTTTTAACAGAAATTATCTCACTTGACTTTTTTTTGTTGTCTTCTATATAAATGTAAGTAATTGTCCTAAAGGAGGTGACAGTCCTTCTGTATTCTGCAAGGGTAGGGTCACACCTGGAGTAATGGAGCTTCATCTGGAGTTCTGTTTACTAAAACATTGACCTGGAGGAGGGTCACCAGGATGGCAGTAGTTCCAAGTATTGCGTACACTGTGCCCCTATTTTCAGTCTGAAAAGGAGCTAATGTAATTGTTATGTTAGGCAAGGGATTCAACCTGCTCTTTGTACATTAGAGCTTAGAGTTAGAGCCCACGGGTGAAAGAAGCAGAAGAGAAGATTTAGGCCTCGAATTAGGAAGAATTCCCTCGTAATCTCAGCTGCACAGAGCTGGAATGAATTTACCTCCATGGGAATGAGTTCCCCAAGCCTGACACTGTTAGGAGGTTACAGTCCCTTTATTTAAAGATGGTGTACAGGTGTGCAGGGGTCTCTCAAATATTTTGCTAAGAATCTATAATTCTAATGAGAGATGCTTTAAAGGTCATTTAAAATTACCTGTTTAAAAATTGAGGGTAAAAATGAATTTTACATCATGGCTTTAAAAAGAAAACCCTTTAACATGTCCCAATTTGCATATCATTGCTTTGTATTTGGAAAATGTGAAAGGTATGGTGAAGTAGAATTCAAGCTGCAGTATTTTAACATCGTGGTTCATTGTTTTTTTTAATCCCATTATATTCTGTTTTCATCTAGCTATAAATTTAGGAGCTTATAGATGAGAATATGGCTTTGTTAATATAAATAGAATGCAGCATTCTAGACACTGTTTTAACAGTAGGGAGAATTAATATTTGAATTATCAGTTGTGACAAAAGCATTTTTTCCCCAATGATAAAAGAAAACTTAAATACATAGATCTTCAAATGTGGCAGTTCATTTTGAAGATAGTAAGTGCTGGTATTTTTTTTATTTTGGCTTTTCAAGTGATTTTATTCTTTATTATTAGACCAGGAAAAAAAAGAGCTCTAGTATATTCCGCCAACATATTCATCAGTCATCATTTTTGGAGACAGTTTTCGACATATTGTATGTTTTACTGTGCTAACAAGAGAAAAGACTAGCCATTAAGTTTATGTTTCTTTGTTTTTCAGCAAGGTCACATATCAGGAATAATGCTAGAAGTATGCTAATAAACAATATATAATGTAGGTCATCGGGGAGTAAGAAATATTTTCTAACTAGTTCTAAAGGGAAATATTGTTAAGAAAGGGGTAGATGTTATTTACGCAACACATGTTGCTCTATATGTCACCATCAAAAGCATCTTATAAACAGCTCAGTGTAGTAAATCTTCCTCCATGATTGTCAGAGCGTTTGAAGTCCGTGTTAGATTTAGATTCAGCACATTGAATTCACAATATGCCTAATGTGTTATACAAAGACCGTCAGATTATTTAGACAGCTTCCATTGGAAATATGCCTGTACTTCAATGGTTTGCAAGGAATATTGTCCGTCGTCGCAGGAGAAAATACTATCTTAAATTACAATACTTACGAACATTTTACATTAATGGTGTTTATAATTCTAAATCTCAAGTGACATGATACTCAGTTTTTGTTCTTAACTTTGATTTTGTTAAGTTCTATAGAACTTGAGTTCTTTAAAATTCATTGTAATGTACAGGCTGGTATTTCCTATTATTAATTATTAGTAAAATAAATTTATATGACTGCAGATGAAATGATAATTCTGTAAGAAGACTTATAGCAAAATGTCATTCGTGTGATTTTTTACAAATGTAATTTTCTCATGTATGGGAGATTTTCAGAATAGATTATTTTTATAATGGTTTATTTTGTTTTCCAAGATGGTTTCGAATTGTAAATATCATGTTTCATCATAAAGGAATTTGTGTAAGTATGTTCTGGAAAACACATCCATTACTTTATTTGTTGAGTTCATCTACTATGTACGGGGACTCAATAAAAAGCATGTGAAATCACAAAGGCTGTTTTTATCAGAGAGCCTAACATTTAGCATCTTTCCTCTTCCCAGTTGCACAGCACTATGACATAGGCAAATCTTTCTCCTTTTCTGGTCTTAGTTTGTTCATTTAGGCTATAAGAATTAAAAAGAAATTGCTGCTCTATCTACATCACAGGAACTATGTACAATTATAAAATGTTAAAATATTCATTGCAATATGATTTGTTTATAGGAAAAAGTAATATTTAAATGCTAATACTTATCAACTTCTAAAATTATAATAATAATTATAAATTATAATTTATTATAAATTATAATCTCTGAATCTTTTACCTAGATTCTGTGGATCTTAATGTATTAGCGGTTTTACTTATGTGTATCTAGAAGCAACGTCAGAGTTATTGTGGTCAGAATGAAATTGTGCCTGGGCTTCAGAGACATTGGTTTCTGAAACTCAGCCGCGTGTTGTAGTTTTTTTTAATACTCACTTTTGTTTTTGAGTTTAGGAACCTTTAAAATTATATTATGCTATAATTATGTGCCTCTGTTCCTTCTAAATGTTTGCAACTGAAAGTATAGAATTGGGATCAAGCCACAAGGCCTTAGTAAGGAAATCATGGAACTGTTCAGTAGCCCAACAGTAGGTTAGTTAGCAATGTATGTAAGACCAGCATGTCAGAATAATACTATATGGTTGTTTGTTTTTAACAAAGAAACAATAAAAAGTACATGTGTCTAAGTAATTCTGTTTATACTTATTTTCTCAGAAGAAGACCTATCAGTGCATCAAGTGTCAGATGGTTTTCTACAATGAATGGGATATTCAGGTTCATGTTGCAAATCACATGATTGGTGAGTGATGCTCTAAATCTTACTACTGATGAATTTTTCTTCTACTTGTGTACATCAGTGCCTATATAATTAAACAGAGTTAAAGATGAATTAATTGTTCAACCATCAATGATTTACCTAGGCATGATTGATTTTTTTTTTTTTAATTTCTATTACTAGCCCTGATAAGGCATTAGCACATTTTATTTTCTGCAAGGGCTAGTTTAGACTTCTGCAGAGGATTATATATCTACTGCCGGTCAAAACACAGGTGATTAACAAATTAAACTTCTAATCATTTTTGCATTATTGAAAACTAACAGGAATGGTTAATGAACTGGATGTTAGCTTTCCATAGAGTTTTAGACAGGTTTTAATTTCAGAAGTTATTATGGTAATGGCACTACTGTGTGTTGCTTAAGCATCTTTGTATCAAAATCTAAAGTGGTGAGTTTTTGTGATAGGGAAACATAAATAATTTAAATTGCCATAAAATAGTTTTATATGTATAGTTTCAACAGCCTGCAAATAATTATGATCATAAAGATCATGTAAAGAATTCAGTCATCATTTTCTATTCCCCACCAAATTTTCCACAGATTTTTATAAAAGTGGTATGCGGGTGATCTCTGAAGTCACTGCAGGCCAATGTTCTTAGGATTTTGCATTTAATCACATGGGCTAAAACTAAAAGGATAATTTTTTCACTTATTCATCTTGTCCCATTATCCCTTAATTCCTCAAGGGTTACTGCCTATGTTTTTTAATTTGATAAGCACTTAGTAATAACACTAAGAGTTTTACTAGCCAATTAAACTTTATCAAGCAGATCATTTTTCTACTAGTAGAATGACAATTGCTATTACTTTGTACTATTTTTGTTGCTCGTTTATGTTATTATACTATGAGTTTTTTATTTCATACTCACTTCCTGGTATTTTATAATACCATAAATAATTACGATATGATATTTAAAAAGTTCAATTAACCCATGCTCTCCTATTATGAAACTCTATAAGACAGGAAATAAAATTCGACATTTCACATGCTGAACTTGTTTTCAGGTGAAACAAGTATAATTATACACTAATCAGAAGTATTTTAAGACTGTTTAGGCCGGGCGTGGTGGCTCACGCCTAATCCTAGCACTCTGGGAGGCCCAGGCAGGAGGATCGCTCTAGGTCAGGAGTTCGAAATCAGCCTGAGCAAGAGCGAGACCCTGTCTCTACTAAAAAATAGAAAGAAATTAATTGGACAGCTAAAAATATATAGAAAAAATTAGCCGGACATGGTGGCACATGCCTGTAGTCCCAGCTACTCAGGAGGCTGAGGCAGGAGGATCACCTGAGCCCAGGAGTTTGAGGTTGCTGTGAGCTAGGCTGATGCCATGGCACTCTAGCCTGGGCAACAGAGTGAGACTTTGTCTCTAAAATAAAAGACTGTTTAGTGGAAGGGTTTGCCCCAACTGTCATTACTGATTGTTAAACTAACTGTAACAAAACTTTCAATGTTTTATATAAATGAATGAAGATAGACTCAAAAGCATGTAGAAAAATTGGTTAATAGTTTTTCAATAGGATTTGCTTTATGGTTTTCAAATGCTTGGTCTTTAGGAGGATTATTGCTTATAAAAGCACTAAGTGTGTAGTTGGGTAAAATGGAACATATACGTAACAGCCAAAATATTGATCACTTTATATTTGCCAGATTTAAGTACTAATATTAGTGATTTTCTTATACATTGAGTAGCATATTCTTCAGTGTGACAGTAACATTAACAATTTTTCTGAATGTTCAGAAGATAATGGCAAAGTGTAAGAGAGATTGAAACAATGTGTTTCCTTGTAATTCCCTTCTGTTTGGGATTCCGAAAAATACCCTGTGTGAACTTTCAAAACTACTTTTGTTGGGTGAAGAGCAGGGGTTAGAAAAAATGAATTCTTCTTGTCAATGATAAATGTTAATATTGTCCATCTCTTTATTTTTTGAGTGGAGTTTGTTGTGGCAGTTGTTCATGATTCTGCCTCATGCTACAGTTTCAGATAAGCTTGAGTGAAAGCAGTTCTTGCAAGTTGGCAGCGTATGGGAAACTTAGTGAAATTTCGTGGTCATGCTTCTGGTTAGTTCTACTTAATGTAAACTTACTTTTGTTTCTGGATTTATTGTTTATCCCAGTATGCCCAGATGAACAAGTTGAATATGTTTTCACCACAATATTAATGTTCTTTTGCACGTGTAGAATCTGAATTGAACGTTGAGCATAAGAGGACTTTATGATTTTTCAATTTTAGTATCATCTTGCCCATAGTGTTCCACAGTTTCTTCTGGCCCTTCTTTTTAAAAGGCTTCTTACCTTTCCAATTTGTATTTGTCTTCCTTTCCTTGCACCCTTAGTGCTTTCCCAAGGCTTTCCCCCTCTATTTTATGGAGATTACTGTGACGCTCACTGCCTCTTAGGATCTGAGCCTTTGACAGTTTACCTTCCACCAGAGAAGCAAATTCCATTCCTTTTCACAGAGGACGTAGTTATTTAATATTCGTGCTATTTTTAATAATAAAATATGTAATTGTCTTGTACTGGAAGCCTAAACAAATGAATAGCGTCCATTTAATTGTTTTATCTGTTGACCATGCACTCAAGCCCTCATACTCCATTCGCAAGAAAGAGAGGATACAAAAAGGGAAGGAGTCACAAAGGCTGAGATACCCTTTTTAAAAATCTCAGTGTGATCCTTAGCCTTTCGAATGAGGCAGCAGCATTATTTTGTTGGTTAGAATACCGTCACTGAGGGTAGGTACTTTTAGGTTGTGTTTCTGTGCGTGGGTTTTGTTTTTGGTTTTTTTCCCCCCTAATCAAAAAATAATCTCAACTAGACATTTAGCAGGGAAAGAGGGATTAAGGACTAGCTGAAAAGCCTCTTACTCTCTTTTTATTAAGAGGGCATATAGTATTTTTGCAGATTTTATTTTACATTTCAATCAGTCTAGAGAAAGGATTATGTCACCTGATGGAAAACAAGATCTGAGGATGACCCCATGAGGTGTAACTTTAAATTCCTTCTTTAACCAAGTCATTTGCACTTACTTCTATGTGACGCATATGTTTTAATGCAATCTCAATGTCAAGCAACCTCCACACTTCTTTCTGGATGTGCTGGTCTCAGGCTATTGGCCAGGGACAGTTGTGAAAGGAAAACCATCAATGTTTCTACCAGGTACATACCGGAGGTTCTCTTCTTAAGTGCCATTTTGCAGCTAGGTGTGGACACATGGTCTGAGTTGCAGGAATAATTACTCGGTAAAAATGCACTAGGGATTTGACTTATGTCTATTAAGGAAAAAAAGCAAACCTCACTCTCCACCACATTTTGACGTAGTTTCAGTAAGAAATCAGACCAGTGACTATTCAGAGGTTTCTTTTCTTCTTTACACACACACAGAAAAAGAGCTACAAAACATTTCAACAGCCTTTCTGGGGAAAAGATTTCCTTCTTTTAATGTCTGTGCAGATGAGAAAAATTTTTTTGTCTTCCTTTGTTCATTTCACATAGTTTACATTGGCTTTTGACCTGAGAATACAAAAAGAAGCCATTGTGTATTAGGTTCTTTAATTTGCTATTCATCCTTCCCTTTCTATCAGCATAGTAAATGTTTATTGTTATTTTCCTCTTTGAGCTTTCTGTTATTATTATTATTTGGTATGGATTAGCACAAATAGAGATGAAACCAGAGAATTTAAATGTGTTTAACCCAGAAAAGGGATTGCCTCATATAAAATTATGAGGCGCAACAGCGTAGGGTAAATTTGTAAGTGCTCCGAATAAAGGGCTGTTAGGCATGAGATAATATAAAGAGATGACATTGCCAAGAACTATTTATGAGAAGCTTAATTTTTTCACTCTGATAATTCTTGACCAATAATTACCAGCCTCTAATTATCTATTTTAGTTAGGAAGAAATTTCGATCACTATGGAGGTTGGCATTGCAACTAGCGCATAAATCCCCAAAGAGACAAATGTGTTCCAAACAGCCAGAAAAGCTGTCTCATGAAACACAGTGAGCAAATTGCAAGCGGCTGGTGGTAGACAACCAGTGGTACACTCCCCATCGAAGGCCAGTCGGCTTGACAAAGAAATGATCAAAGGGGAGAAATGCCATTATCCTTGGAACTGATTACTATAGCCATGGACTTTGGAGGACAAGTAGTCAGGATATAGTCATGACTGTTTCCAGAACTCTCTTTCAAAGTTCATGGATGGAGAATATGAAAGGAATGGGTACGAATCACTTATGCAAGAATTATTTTAAAAATCTGCTTAGAAATGGTTGCTATGTAAGTTTTATTTTTTGTATTTTTTTCACCTGATTAGAAAGACCAGTGTTATAATGGCAATATTGTGTGTAAGTGTCACAATATTCCATTTTGTGAAAGATAGGAAAATCCAAAAATAATCACAAATAAACATGTCCTAGACAGATCAATGGTGATGCTTGAGCATTTGGGGAAAGGAAAGATATTTATCTCTCAGAAAAGTGGAATTAGAATTGGGGATGTAAAGGATAGCTAATAAGAAAACATCTGTACAAAGATACTATTTTTACTCATATCTCTAGTACTCACTGTTTTATAGATAATCACAATGTTTAAAAGATCAGGAAAAGATTCAACTCTTCTACAATGCATGTGAGAAGATACATACCCTATGTGTTATGTTACACATCACATACATCACTTATGTCAAGACATAAAGAATGCATAAATCAGTTTCCAACAGTGTGGTGAAATTTTAGTCTGTTCTGTGGCAAGTGGCATTCATACATTCTGCAATTTGTTTGATGCCCAAGGTCACAAATGGCATTCCTTTCCTTTCATTTCTTTAGTGGATGGTCTACTATGTGACTAATCTTCATTTCATGTTTTGTGACATTCAGTATCACCTCTGAAGCATTTCAGCTTGAGTGCTCTTGCTTTAGAATAGACTAAAACCAATATTTTGAGGTCTATAGTGGTTTTAGATTTTATGTCTTAAGGGGAAGTATCCAAAGATATGGATCTCCACATAGAAACATAAAGGGCCATGTTGCCCTTTAAATTCTCTGCTTTCATTGGCTGTTTTCAAAAGAATGAATAGAAATGAATCTACAATAATGTCTATATGTGTGGGTGTATATATGTATATGTGTGTGTGTGTATAATCTCCATATTATCCTAAGAAACTCAAAATCATTGAGATTTTTTGGAGCCTTGGTTTACATTCATTCTAAATGAGAAGGTTATTGAATCTTTTTTTAAAAAGCATCTTTACTTGATTGCTTACAACATTCAGGGAATTAAGACACAAGCATTTGGTGTTAAATATGATGAAATACTGGCTTATTTCATCAAGAGCTGGATTAAAAAAGATGAAATCTGGGCAGTTTAATGGTAACAGAAAGCTACCCTCATGTGGGCAATGCTGGCTTATTTGAAAAGCCCATAAAGGGTTTCTACATGGACCATACAAAAGGGATACTTTCTCTTTAATAGCCATCTGTACAGGAGAGATGAGAAGTGGGCCAGGTCATCTCTCCTCAGCTGTCATGATATTAACGTAGGTAATGGAGCAAGCTGGGCGTTCTGCTGGGTGTTGTTTTTCATAGATGTTCATCGATTTACACAGATAATTCTATTTATTTCTTAGAGTTGGTCCAAGTGAACCAGGCAGAATAACAAACACCAAAGCATTTCAAATGACTTTATCTTTGTTTATAACGTAACTTTTGTCTAAAAAATGGTGTCACACCTACTGTGCAGATGGCTGCATGATTTGTAAACCAGCCAAAACATTTAAACAAATGTGTGATCTGGGGATAGATTAAATAAAGGATAAAATGGAGTGTGGGCCACAAATTCTAATAATCAGATGATTTTAAGTTGTGTGCAGTGTGGAGTGATGGTCACAGTGATAGCAGGGAAAGCTTGCCAATGACAGCAAGGTGCCTTATAGATCTCAGGATGGCGCCTGTGGCCTGGTAGGCCTCAGTTTGAGAACCACACATTTGCTGTACAGCTGGCAGCTCTGTATGGGGACATCAGATAAAACTTATGTAAAATGAAGTGTTATTGCTTAGTATGAAATTGTTCAGAGAGGGAATTTGCAGACAGTAACTGAAAACAGAATTCATGGTACCAATGAAGCAGACTGTAAATATGAAGAGAGTTTAATTATCTGCGCAATTTAACAAAAATTCAAGATGTATTCAGAAAGGACATAGGCAGGCATAAATACAACATAGCTACAGTGTTTGCCGAGTGCAAAGAAGGGCCACAGGAACTTACCAAGTCTCCTCTCTGTCAGCCCTCTCCAAAACAACGACAATTTAAAGGAAAATTAGGAAAAATGAGACTTTTTGGAGGAAGGCAGAGTTTTCAGGGGCTTGTCTTGGTTATTTGGATTCTCATTCCTTAAACAACTTTGTGTGAAAATCTTTGGGTCTGTCTCCCAGTTTCAGTGTTATGCTATTAAAAGACAAATCAGGGTGTTTATCCTTGTTATGTGTTTTAGCTTGCGTCTAGCAGCTTTGATTTAAAATGAGTGAAAAATACGGGCCCCTTAGTGCAGTTTCTAATTTACAAGCCCCAAAGAAAGCCTCTCAGACGTTGTTTGTGATGTTAATTTTCTGAGAGACTGAGGATTCTGGCTGAGCCCATAGACAGATCGAAGATTCAGTTACTTTTTAGAACACGCTGCCCTTAAAGAGGACTGAGAAGAATGTTCCCAAGTAGAATGATGGGAGGTCAGCCTGTCTTCCTAGGCCCTGTGCTGAGATGCTTGGCAGGGAGGCCGTGCCACATAGACAGTGCCACGTGACCCATGGAGGTACGATGGCGGGGCTTTCGGCTCTCATTTTGTGTCCACCCTTGACTTCCTGGAGAACATGCCACAGATGTATCCATTTATCACTCACTGTCTGGTGTGTAATGATCAAACACAGGTATCCATTTCTGAATGAAGTTTGCAAAGCATTTCTGAATGGAGGGGACTCAAAGTCATCAGCAATACATACAAAGATAGATGCCTGCACACACACACACACACACACACACACACACACACACACACACACAGAGACACGGATCGTGACCTATTTCCACAGGATCAGCTCCTCCACATCAAAAGAAAAGGTCTCTGCTGACCTATTTCCATAGGTTATTTCCTAGTTTCAGGGCCATTAATAGCCGTAAACAAAGGAGAGGGAGCCAATATGGAGAGTGGGTGTCGAACTTCAGCTGCTCATATTGTTGCATTTGGTGAGCTGATGGGGTTTCGTAGGTCACCTTTAGAATTATGCCTATGACAGCAGTAGCTACCTGCCAAGATTGCAAGGTATCTCACAGCTCTCAGGATGGCGCCTGTGGCCCGGTAGGCCTCAGTTGGAGGGGTACACATTTGCTGTACAGCTGGCAGCTCTGTATGGGGCGGCCGTGTGGGCTGTTAGGGAGCTGGAAAGGAGACAAGCATGAAATTTCTTCTAACCCCAACTCTGTTTTTCTGTACTGTTGGCTGCTTCTCAGTTCCTTGACAAAAAAACCAATCAGGCACCCTTTAATCCGCCTGTGATTACCACTGGTATAAAAAGAGAAGCATAATGAGGAAAAATGCCTCGTTTTGTTGCCTTCAAAAGCCAACAAATTGGAGTTAACTTGACAGGAAGTGGCTTAATAATTAGATTATTTATTTATTCCTGACACATATCCCCCTGTTACTGGTCTCAGGAGACCCTGTAGATGGTACGATTTTCAAGCTGCCATTACTTCGCTGTCTTCTGTGAACAAAGAAGCTACTGTCTATCAGTCAATTAAATGCAGTCTTTAAGCAGAGGCTGCGAAGTCCTCAATGGGGAGAGCCCTGGGACGTTGTGGCTGATAATTCCTTTCTCTGTACTGTACATCACACTCTCAACTGCAGTCCCCACAGAGACGGAATAAAGTCATGCATTAAAATATCACTTGTTGATTTGTTTGCTAATGAAGAGCCGTTGAAATGTTTGTGTATTTCTATGGCAAAATTGTTGATGAAAGGGCCGGCTTGCCAGCATATTTTAAGTTCTTCTGCCGTGAGTGCTTATTTAAGAGTTATTAAAATTAAAGTCAACAAACAGCCGAATTAAAAAAGAAATCTGAGATAACGAGAGATTTCTTACTATTTCCGTCAAATGACGTGAATGAAGACAGCAGCAGTAGAGAAACAGTGTCATTTTAAATCCTTGCTTCCATTGCGTTCATCCGAGCACCTTGTTTTCTCTGACATAAAAATGTAAAGTCGTTTTCAGAGTTTGGAGGAGCTGCATCTTTTAAGTATGGAAAGATATTAGAATCACTTTGTGAGAGTAATGGACTTAGAAATTTTACTTTTTTCTTTAAGATGAATGGCATTTTTATAGCAATTTCTCTAACTCCAGTGAATACTTATAGAAGTTTTTCTACAGACTATCGTGAGGCTTTTAAAACCGAACTAATAAAACATCTGTGAGACATACATATCAGACCCAATCCCACAGCCACGTGAAACATACAGAAGTATGACTTTCCTTCTCTTTTTATTCCTCTTCTTGTTTTTTCTTTTTTCCTATTTTTTCTTTAGCATTACTTTATTTCCATGTAAGTAAATGGTGGTGACATTTCAATTAGACAAAGTTTCTATCCCTTAATACGTTCATCAACTTATTCCGACGTAGTGTTTGCTGTGTATAAGGCATGTCTTTGCTGGGGGTTCTCTGGGCTCCCATTAATTGGCTTTATATTTTAAGAGTACATCTGTTGTTGGGTTGGAAGTCTAGAGGTGGAAGACTTAGTTAATATTATGACTGCTCTCTGATGAAACATTTAGCTATGGTTTTGCCATTTAAAAGAATAAATTTTGAATTTAAACAAAGGCCACTGAACTTTGAAAAGTGTACCCTCTTCTTTTCATCAGACTTTGTAAGGAGTAATCAAGGCTTGACATATAGTTTTCGTGATTACCTGACAACAGGCTATGAAGAATTAATTCAAGCCATCATCAGATGGCTGTATTTCTTATTTCTAACCTGTTATTCCAAGTCATTTTGTTAGAAAAAGCTTAGATACTCGGAGGTGTTCTATAATAGAAAATGAATTTGAAACCCTTTCATTAATTGGTGATTAATATATTTCAGGATTAGTTTAAGCAGGGCTCTACCTCCTGCCCAGTCAAGTATGTTCTGGTTAATATCCAATTATCTGCACCTTCGTAGTTATTATGTCTTAATATTTCGGATATGATAACCAGAAACTTGAGAGTAATGCTAATGAGGAGCATAGAGCAAGAATTAACCAATGACATACTCAATGATCCTTGGTGAAGAAAGAATCCCTTTTTTCCTTCTTAACACATTGCTTCAGCATCTTCTGAGAAATAACTGAAAAGTAAGAGTTTCAATTACAGCCGGCCAGGATTAGAAAATCTGTCGCTCTCTCTTTTCAATAACATTGACCTGAATTTACAGTGTCGACGTTCACCTAGAAACATTGTTTCAGTTCATTTTGTGGAGGATAAAAATAGGAAACAGAGAGCCCACTTGTATGTTCCAAATAGGAAACATCATAGTCCTTATCTTTTCCTTTTAACAAAGCCACAAGTTGTTACCTCTTCAAAGAATGTTTTAATTCAGATTAATGTGCAATCCCTTTAATATTTCACTAAGGAAACACCTTTTCCCTGCTACCATTTCTTCTCTTTCCCCCTAAATTGATCACCATTCTGCATGCAGATTACACGTCTATCTAGTGTTTTTACAGGCCAATTCACTTTTGCGCAATCTAACTTAGCTCCCATCACAGTGCCTGCTAGGGTGGTATGTGCTGCTTTTAACCATGTAGCTTTAAATAGTGCACTCCGTTCATCGCCCCTTTATATGCTGTATTGTAATGAAGCAACATCAGTAAATTGCAGTGAAGGGTGATTGTTGCACAGGGATGACAACTACACCTTGGGGTCCATTTGCACCAGATTATTCTTTTTATTGTTATTATTACTTCCATCTTCTTTGCTCTCTTGCCGCCGAACTTGCTGTAGGCCACCGGTGCAACACAGAGGGGATCTTGAGGAACATTGCAGACATCATTTTTTTTTTTTCTCTTAGGCACATACCAATCACCATTCAATTCCAAAACCAGATACCCGGGGTGGCTTTACAGTTCTTTATCGATGCTACTTTACTTTGTTGACTTCATTTGTAATGTCCCTCATCTTCATCTTCTTAAAAGAACAAATGTACTATAAATAAAAGTGACACATTTCTTTTCACACATTTTGCATAGATGTTGTGAATCTACAGTCAAGATGATCAACTATTACCCATCCTGATTTGTCCCTTTCCCCGAAGAGATTTAATAATTTATAAAAAGGGGTCTAGATGGGATTAGCTGCTTAAAGAAAATATTTGTATTTTCAGTATCTTCTTAGATTTCCTTAAGACACAGATAAAGTCATTATGAATATTGTATACACTAGTAGTTTTTCTCTTTACAAAATAGCCTGTTTCCTGCCCCAGTCCAACTGCTTTCACCCAGTAACTAAAAGCAAAATATTGTGGACTGAAGTCTGAGATCCCATGCTCTTATTGAACAGAGTTGCGAATAAGGTTTTAACTGAGGGATAATTATATGTGAATTTGGGGTGACTGCTAACCCTTTTGTTGTCATAATTTTAGTACCTGTGTCCATTTGTGTCTTCAAATTGTTAGTGCAGCTGTTGTTTTGTTTTTCTTTCTCTAAGGCTGGGCTACTGTGCAGCATTCAAACTAAAATCTAGAATTAGAACTGACACACCTTCAATTGAACTATCAAGTCTTTTGAAACTGCTTGGCCGGTGACGCCAGTCCCACGCTATTTGACCGCACACACTTCCGATTGTGGGCCAAAGAGCATTGATTTTTAGCTGTCATTTCTAGTGCACATACTGTAGAATTGAAATTTAAACCTTAATCCACTCAGTAATGCAATTAATTTTTAATGTGCAGTAATACTAATTGAAATAGGCTGAATTTAGTAAGTCACCACAAGACATTTTCAAAAGCAAGAGTCTCCACTGAGAACCGGGAGGACAGATAATCATTGTTACAGTGTTTACAGAATAAATGCTCACTCTGCGGGTCTCCAGTGGAAAGAGAGTTTTCTTTAAATTAGTCTATATTATTTCACTTTGAAAATAGAAATATCTTTTCAGAGAGAATTCCCACTTTCCTACCCACTGTAACAGGTGAAAATATTCTGATTAACCTTTCTTAAAAAGGTAAAATTTTAGTTAGGTATCTTAACAAATTATATGCAAAAATAAGACTAACTCATTTTTTTAAAAGAGGCAATTACGAATAGTTGCAAATGAAGTCACCTGCCAACAATGTCATGGACAAAAGCAACAGTCTCAAATGGCAATTTCATTATATGATATGTATTTGAAATATCATTTCCAGATTTTATGAATACATGTGCTTTATCAGCGGTCAATGAATCTGTTGCCTTGTTCTGGTGTATTTATATTCTACTGAGCCAAAAATTGACCCTACTTTCTTATACTTCAAAGCCGTGTTTCTTTGCTTTTGCATATTATTTCAAAATGGCCTTTTAAATGTTTTGTGAGCATTTTATTTCTAGCCAGAGTAAAGCAAATTTTGCACAGTACAACCGACTAAGTTTTCAGTCATTTCTATACTAAAAAGGTTCTCTAACCACATTTATCTGCTAGTAAATGAGGACTTTTTAAAATGCATCAGTTCTACTGATGAATGGGCTTGCGGAGTGTTCCAAACGAGCACCAGCATTAAGTTAAAAAAAAAAAAAAAAGAAGGCAAGCACTGTATATCATGCTTTCATGGCTCTCACATTATAGTATTTAATAAGCCGATAGTGCTGTTAAATATTTAGTAAAGGTTCCCTCATAACCCTACCATCTATTCAAATGGGATTTTAAGACATTTTTGCAGCACATAAGTAAAAATGATGTTGGAGAACTTGAAGCAGTCGTAGCGTGGCATGTTTTCTAAATGAAGTGTGGGGTAATGTGGTATAAATGAGTTCAGCAGATTCACACCTACAAAATGCCTCCATCAATTCACATTCTCTGGATTAAGGGTGCAAACTGGCTTTCATTTTGTCATTGTTGAGTCAAAGTGCTTTGGGGATTATTTACATAGAGTACTAACGTGACATTATAGCATGTCACAAAAAATATTTAAAAGAAGACCTTAACTGTGACTATTTTAAGCTGTCCTAACATCCGTTGAGCTTTACAATAAATGTTTTCTCTTTTTTATTGAGTAGGGGGAGGGGAAGAAAGAGAGATGAGGAAAAATCAATTTATAGTCCATTCAGAGGATATTATCACATCAAATTGGGGTATAGTACATTGAATCCTTTCAGCCTCTATTTTGAGTATGCTGTAGCAAATATTGAATATTAGACAGATATTGTTGTACACATTGGTATGATGCATAGTGGATCATCTTTATCAATTTTTTTCTTATAATATTAGATAGTTATCCAAATAGCACAAATGTTTCTTTTAATCGGGAATGAAAATTGGTTTCTAAGAGCCTTATGCAAAAATATTGCCAGTAAATATGATGCTGACTTCATTACTGTCATTATGTTGGTAGGTTTGAATTCACATTTAAACCTTTCAGTGCTTAACAGTATTATTAGTTTTGAAGGTGTAAAGATAAAGACTGGTAGTTTGTTGGAGTCTGTATGAAATGTGTGTTTGGTTCTTCTAGGAGCCCATTTGCTAGACTCTAATTTTCCTCCTGTTTTATATGCAGCCAGTGACCACAGTATTCATTCAAACCTCACAGACACACGTCTCATCTGTAAAACACGGCTTACTGATCGTATTTGCTGTTTGTGTTCTCATAGGAAGAAACACAGGATTCATCATGATGGGGTGGAAATACATTTTGTTTTGAGATTATGTATACCACATGTATGTTCATATCAAGAATTTCATAATAAAGAGTGGGTAAAGGAGAGAGCTTTGGGTGTCCATGAAGCAAAGGGAGGGAAAGTGAAATGGGGTTGCATATAGGTGTGTTTAATATGCAATGCTTGATGTATGTTGACCTCAGGTTACAAGAGTAGAAAATCCCATTTTCCAGCTTGTTTCAAATGTACTAAAAATGCTGCTTCAGTTGCTTTATGCTACTCACATTGGGAAAGGTGCTTATACTGTGATAATTATCATCAAGGAATATTAATGCGTTCAGCATTTGTAACCCAAAAACTCATTATAGCTTAAGCTGTGCATCATCTGTGAAGAGAGAACTTTGCCAGAATTTGCTCTTCACAGGGGTTGCCTCCTGCTTGCTGCGGAGTGGTCAGAGTACTGCAAGAGGTCACTTAGGCTATTTTTGAAAGCTGAAGTTTTGCAATTTTTGAATCACTACCTTCTGTCTAAAAGAGTTTTTCATTCTTGCCTCAAAATGTCCTCCTCCTAATTGAATGCCTAGTAAAGTGCAAACAACAATAATAATAATATTAAATAAATAAGAGGTAACTGTATCTCATTATGTAGAATCCCAAGAAGGTCAGCACATGCATTCCATATCAAGATAATTGAAGTATGCGTGTCTTCTCTTCTGTCATTGAGCAAAGGGATTCATTTACACCAGTTTCCTTAATGCAGGTGCGCTTGGGCTTCAGATAGAAATGCCCCCACTGGGGCTGCACTTTACAGCCCTCTGGCTGGAAATTGTGTAAATAAGACTGCAGGGTCAGCCTTCCTTTTTCGGCAGCAGTATCCGTAATTAGTCTGTGACAGTCTTTCCTATGAGCCTGATCTGTTCCTGGGATCATTCGTCACATGTCTAAGACGTCTCTCTAATGCATAGCTAGATATTTCTGTATGTTTGTTTAAAACCATTCTCTAGGGGGATATTGACATGATGGGAACTAGAATCTCTGGGTGTGTCAAGAATCCGATAACTTAATCTGGTTAAAATAGCTGGTTAGGCAGCTCCATTATAAATTATAGGTGGTTAGTTTCCCAAGAACATGTGCTCTCACCTGTAGTGGGACAGCTTGTTGAAAGGGAACCGTGTGCCTGTGATATTTTTACGTGATTAAATCCCATTATTTTCCCCCCACTGATCCATTGCTTGTCATTTCCCATAAGTAACATTGCTCGATGCCGCACATTATGGTGTGTGTAGGCCAGGCAGAGAGCACTAGCACTCAGTTCTATCAGGCTGTCTGCCTTTGCAGGACTGCTGTGTTTCTGAGGTCAAATTGTGAACCTCGCCTTGCTCCTGGGAGGGCTAGAAAAATATGCTTCATAACTTCCCACAGACCTAAGCGAAGAGTAGGAAGGAAAAACATCAAGCCCATAGGCTCAGTTTAGATGAGCTGAAAGGTTGGAATTCATCAAGCAGGAGGGCTGACTGTTGTTTAGGAGCCTTCCTCACCGTGAGGGATTACAGCCGTGGGTGCAGAAACTCGTCCTCACCGAGGCCTTTGGGGGCTCGGGTAATCATTCAAATAGCCCGGCAGGCACAGACACACAAGTTGATAATCTGGAGTAAAGCTGCTGAAATAGGAATTTACTTACCTGTTAAAATCACTTACATGAAGGAATACTGATAGAATGAAGACCCTGAATTCAGCGTAGATATTGCAGACTGGTTCACTGAAAGCAATTTGTTTTGTTGTTGTTGTTGTTGTTGTTTTGTTTTGAATGGGATAGAACCTTTATTTTATGCAGCAGAGCACTAATGCCACAAAATGGATGAACGTCCTGAACCAGAGACAGGTTCTCAATGGTTTTGGGCTGGAATACTGACAGTGTAACGGAGAGATACAGTAGGAGCAGGTCTTCTGTGAGGAGGTAAACTTAATAATCTTTATGAATTTTGAGTAACTCATAACTCCACTTCCTCACCCAAAGAAGCATTATGAAAAGATTGCTTCTAAATCCTTCAGACATTCTCTGCACTTATGATAGATGCCATCCTCTTTACCTGGAGGCGTTGGAAATGAATGTGGTGCTTTTTTTTTCTTTTTTGTAAGAGATAAAAATGTATACTTTAGAAGGAGCAAATTGTATTTTCATGTTTAAGTTCACTATTTGCACTTGATTTGGTGAGAGCCAAATGTGAAGAATTGCTTTTGATATTATTTCTGTGTCTCCTGTAGCCCAGGACTGCTGCATTATTATGCTGAAGTGATGCTGCAAACCTAGAATTAGTATAAGATTGCATTCTATGTCCAGGTTGTTTGGGCTAACTGTAATTTCTTTAATTATGGAAACAATTTATTTTATCTCACTAACGATACACTGATAAAATTGTGTGTGCTTCTGTGTCTTTTGGGGAAAAAATATACTCTTCCAAGTGTCCTGGGTTTATTTAGGGGCAAAAAAAAAGAGATTTCATTTCTAAATGGAAAGATAGTTTTAACTTTCTCCAAAAAGTCTGTTGTACATAATCTATATTTTGA
>CAUYRT010065930.1:55000-60000 GCA_963574885.1 Lepilemur ruficaudatus
TAATGACAGTCATTAAGATGTAATGGGGCTGTTCACCAACAGTGCTCAGAAAGGTTGGGGGATTTAAATTTGCATGGGGGTCAGAGCAGTGAAAGATGTTGTTTATAGTCTCCTGAGTCTTGACTGCAATTTTAGAGTTGGAACAAAAGTGATTCTTTTTCTTGTTGTGTTGCCAGGATTACTGTATCTACAGTACCGGCAAGTTTCACTGGGTGAGTCTACATGTCCACGAAGGTGGAGGGACAGCCACGCTTAGTGACCCTGTGCAGCTGCCGAGCTGCAGAGCGAGCATGCTTTTCCCGGGGCCTCCGAAGGCTCCAGAACCAATCCAAACACTCGCCGTCTCCCCCACCTGCCTCTCAAAATAAGTGGCAGTTCATTATTTATACTAGCTTGAGTCCTGGGTCCCCTTATGAGTAGAAACTAATGTTCATGTGGAATGGAGTGATATAATGTGTAATGATTTTTTGATATGAATTTCCACTCCCTGGAGATGGCAGCAGCTTCACTGTAGCCACCTGACCAGGGTGGAGAGATCTAAAAAGCTAATATGTTGTCTCTGCGGTCGTCTCTGAGTTCTCCTCGACAGAAGACTGTCACAGAGAAGTGTTAATCCCAAAAATGTCCTCCGACTTTTGCTTAGAAAATGATTGGTCATCTGATTGTCTTGGTTTCTGAAATTACAGAAGGTATAAATGTAGGTGAGCGTTCTCATTCTAAATCGATTGTTATAATAGAATAATTGTGGTGTTATTTCACAAAGAAATCAAGTGAATGCGATCCCTTCCAAAACATAAAAATGACAGTCTTTATAATATGTTAACTCTAGAGTTAATTAGTTCCTTGTATTTCACTGTTTCAGAAAACATACCTTTTGCTAAATAAAATGAAAGCAATGAATCTTAGATACATTGTGAGAGTAATGGTATTTCACAGTTTTATCACTGAAGGAAGGAAATAAAGAATAGGAGAATTAATGAGTTAGATTTAAAAATTGGGTTATTAATCTGGCAAAATATTTCCGATGTTTGAATGGGATGTCCTATGTTAAAGAAATCAGACTATAAAAACTGCTTTTTTCTTAAATTTTCTTTGCTTTTTTCCCCCTTATTGCTATTGCATAACTTCCTTTTATATTTTTCCCATCCTGTTTTATCTCTTGTTTCCACCTGCAACCAAGTTTCAATTATCCCTACTCATGCTAGTAAGCATGGGTGATCTAAAACTCTTTATATAAATGATATTTATAAAAACACCCACATACTACTGTATATCAGAGCAACATTTACAGCTCTTATAGCCCAACATGAGAAGAGCAGTAAGAGGGTTTGCCTTAAAAAGGTAGGGTGACAAGGAAACCTTTTCCCAGAGTTTACTTTTTACCAGAAAGCAGCCTTGGCAATGGTTGGCTACAAAAGAATTTATCAGGGATTGGAGAGGAGAAAGGCTTGGGATGGCATGTGTGATGAGGAAAAAGTGTCCAGGTCAAAGGGATTATGCACAGTTCAAATAATGTGTGAGGATAATCAGGAAGTGCCTGCATTCCGGCCTCCTCAGGGGCTCATCAAACCAGCACCTATCCCCTGATTAACCTATGCATTCCATCAGCCATGTAAATTAGCACAGGCCCACTAGCCCTGGGCCTGGCAGGAATCAAGCTGTGGGAATGTACATATTTTAATAAAAATTGAATATATGTCCCACAGCATCACGCTAGGACTCAATTGGGTTTATCATTCTCCCTGGCATCTAATGCATTATTGCTAATTATTAAATCTGGTCAGTTTGGGAAAGAGAATGGAATATTTTGTGACAAGATTTTTGTATAACGCATTTGCATACTGCTGTTACATGATGTAAAAAGGTCTAAGTAAAAAGCACCATGCAACTTCAGTTCCTCAATATTTTTATTCATACAACTTTAGGATATCTGCCTAATAGTGGGGGATTTTATAGGTATGGATGGAATATGGCATGCCACCTCCTTGAGTAAGATGGGTAATTCATGTTCAGAGATTGGTTCGGATGACCACGTAACACAGGAAAGATAGCTGAGACTTTAGGGAAAGATTTAGGAGTAGGCAGAATATGCTACAACTAAGAATGAAAATGGAAGTAAAGAAACTCTCTTTCCATTTATATTTGAAATTTTTGTTTAGCATGTCAGCTTCTCTTTCATGTCTTATCTACTCTAAAACGCATTTAGCAATGTCTGTCACCACAGTACCTGGGTGCTTAGGAACTAAAAAGCGCTTTAAGAATGCAATTTGAAGACTGATAAATCAGGTCTGTTTAGCTCAGGGGAAAGAAAAGCTAAGTGGGATTTAGTAGAAGGGAATAATATTCCTAAAAGGAAATCAGTTTGATGCCAGTAAGCTTTTTGAAGTCAAAACTAATTTGAAAGCATAGAGGTCATGACTGAAACGGAGGACGGGACTGGACTATCCCATGTTAGCAATTGGAGGGGACGTTTCTTCACACACAGGAGATGGAGTATGGAAGAGCTTGCCAACATCAGCAATAGAAAGAGACTCAGGGAGCTAGTTGAGTTTTTGGAAAGTACCACGTACTGGGGTAGAGCCATCAGGAGCATTTTAGAAGCTAATCCTGGGAGGCAGGAGAAATGTATTTATCGAATGTCATAATTTCAGCCCTAAATGAGTACGTGGTTTTCCTCTCAAACTTTAAATATCCTAGTGTATCTGTATTGTCACTCTCTAAATTTGAACTTTAATATCAAGAAAAAATTAATAATCTTTTCAGTTAAAACAAATAATGTGTGTACTCGCTACCTCTTCCTCCCCAGCCCCCTTCCAAAAGGAATCCTATCATGTGGTGTGTGTCAACTTCTGTGCTGTAACACTTGAGGGGAGATAAAGAATATAACACTTCATTACAGGGAGACAAGTCATAGTTTTTGTTTCATGTGGAACATTTAGGAGTGGAAGCTTGACAGTAAATTCTAGCAAAATCTACCCTGCCAGAATGCCATGATTGTTCTTCACTCATTTTAGCATAAGGTTTAATTATTTGCTGATTTTTAATACCAGTCAGTCATTCTCAGCATCATTGAATTGACTCTGAACCCTATATCAGTAAAGAGCCTTATGTTGCCCCATTTTATTATAACAGTGCAATACAGATTAAAACTGCATCTGTTAAGATTATATTGTGTATTTGGATTTCAGGAGACAGAAGCACAATAGTCTCATGGATATAACGGTTGGAGCCAATAACCTGTAACCAATAGCATACTTTTTCTATTGCAAAATCTGAACTACTAAGGATTACGTTTTTGGAAAGGATTATAAATCTGTCACCACTAATCTGATCTTTATAGTGGCTTTGTAACCAGTTAGGGACTAAAGATCATTACTTCCCTTGCTCTGATTTTAATCATAACACATATTTGATATTTCATAACTTTCTTTTGTTCCAGCTGCACGTGCATTATGAAGTGTACAACATTAATAAATAGAGGCATAATGAATGTGACTAATTGATTTTGGCAGTCAAAGACTGGCATACTTTTTATACAACAGGGAATCCTTTCAAAGAAGCTTAACTGCTATGAGAGCAAGTCTTCGATGCAGTAATGGTTTCTAATTTGGAGTGTGTGTGAAGTGGGCAGAACATAGTTATTCCTAGTTGCTCACCACTTAAGTTTTTTTGTTGTTTTGTTTGAAACCCTCATCTGTCACATTCTGATTCCCCTAAATAAAACTTTTGTGTTTTGATGTACACAAGTGTTCTGCAGCCCAATTATGAATGCAATTCTTTTAAGTTGTCTGTGTGTCAAGGCTAGAGGTGTGTGACATAAACAAGATGCCACAGCCTTTCCTGTTCTTTCTCCCTGTTTTTCATCCATTCTAGCCCTATTTTCTTGCCTCTGACTTTTTAGTACTGGAATCAGATTGTCCCAATGAAAAATGCACTGACTTATTTGGACACAAGACAAGTTTATTAACTTATAAATACAAATGCCAAAATACCACTTCTAATAGATGTTAGTGAAAATTAATTCCTTGAAACTCCAAGGGAAAAATAGGCCTGAATTGGATGATCGGTCTTAACTTTAAAAGTCTGAATGGCCTTCAAAACCAATTTTACTTCCTTTATAAAATCTTTAAACATTAAATTATATTATGTGGCTGCGATTTAATAGTGGACATGAGATTGGGTGTCGCTGAAGCATTAATCAACTAAGTGTCATTACAGATAGTTAACAACTCATGTGTTAAGCTTTGTCATTTGAAACCAGAGATAGTGTGTACCAACAGACTCATCACTTAGTGTGGTCAAAGTGATTTAGAAGGACAAAGAAGAACAATTAAGGGTTAAAGGTTTACAAGGACTAAAATTTATATTAAAAATAGCTTCTTGCTTTGCAGCCTGGCTCCACTGAAGGATGAAAATGTTGTGTTTAGCTGCAATTAGGAAGAACTCTAATGGGAAGTCAGTCATTTCCAAGCACAGTGCAATTGATTTTCTACCAATCAGAATAGGGAATGGGGTGCTCCAAGTCGATTGTTTCATTATTTCTGAAGTCATATTAAATCTGGTCATTAGTTCTGACACTTCAGGTTGGTGAAGATTTTCCAAACACTGTGATGATAGGAGCAAGAAAGACCATTTTGTGACTTGAGCATTGAAGGCCACCTTTGATTGTTGTCATTAAATGAGATAAATGAGTTTTCCTTAAAAAAATGAAAACTGCCTCTTTTAACATCTGTGTCTTAACTGAGATATTGCTAGTTCTACTGCCTGTGAACTCTTGATAAGGCTTTAAAATTGGAATAATGTTCATTAGGAAAGATGACACCCTAAGTCAATGTTTATTGTATCATTCACAAAATGGTTAGGTAGCAACATATTTTGTTTCCTTCAGAAAAGCCCTAATAAGATGCAGAAGTATCACATGATTGCAATCTAAGTGACTCATACACACTGAGGAAAAAACAGTGTTGATTTATAAGGACATTATTTGTAGATCGAGATTA